>VMDR010016216.1:0-21400 GCA_007922815.1 Macrotus californicus | reverse complement strand
AGAAGCTTCTTCAATTCAATGAGGAAAAAGATGTTATCAGTATAATTAATCGTATAACCAACCATACAAGGAAAGTGAATTGCAACCCTTTACCTGACACTACACAAATCAATTCCAAGTTGATTATAGATCTAAATGTGAAAAGTTCTAGAAGAAGAGAACACGCAAAAATATTTTAATGAACTTGGGGAAGACATAAATTTTCCCAAAAAGGACACAAAAAAGGACTTTGGTTATACATTAAAAAAATGAATAAATTGGACTGAATTAAAAGCAAGAACTTTTATTAAAAAGGCACCGTAAGAAAATGGGAAATGCAAGCAAGGAGAGAAAATAGTTTTGATACATATATCCAAAACAGGACTTCTGGCCCTGGCTGATGTGGATCAGTGGATTGAGTGCCAGCTTGCGAACCAAAGGGTCACTGGTTTGATTCCCAGTCAGGGCACATGCCTGGGTTGCGGGCCAGGTACCCAGTAGGGTGCACATGCGAGGCAACCACACATTGATGTTTCTCTTTCTTTCTCCCTTCCCCATTCTCTAAAAATAAATAAATGGAATAAAAAAAAATACCAAAATTAAAAAAATAAGACTTCCATTCAGAATATATATAAAACAATTAAATCAATAAGATAAAGAAACTGCAGGCCAATAAACATGAAAACATTCTCATGCTCACTAGTCATCAGAGAAATGTAAAATTGAAACCACAATGTTACTACACACTCAACAAAGCAGCTACTGAAAAAATGCAGAGCAACTGGAACTAACATACGTTGCCAGCGGGAGTATAAATTTATAAAAACCACTTTGGGAAACTCTTTATAATGCTGTCCTATAGTTAAACATATATATTCTAAGATCTAGCAATTCTACTCCTAGTTGCATAACCAAGTGTACAGCAAAAATTTACAAAAATTGTCTTAGAACACTTAGTCATAATAGCCCAAAACTGGAAAACAAACTCATATCCAGAAAGAGAGTGAATAAATACTGTAGTGTTATTTGTATAATAATCATTATACAAGAGTGAGAAGGGACACATTGCTTCAATATGCAACAGGGTAACTAACTAACACAATGTTCAGTGAAAAGTCTTGCAGAAAATACTGTGGAATTACGTATAAGTTTCAAAGACAGGCAAAAGAAATCCGAGGTAACTGATGTCAGAAGAGTGGTTACTTTCAAAGTTTGAGTGCTCCTGACAAAGAGAGCACAATGTAGGCTTCTGCTTTGCTGATGATGTCTATTTCCAGATATGAGGGATTGTGTTCACTCTGTGAAAATTCGTCTACACAGTTTCAGCTATATAGTTTGTGTACTTTTCTGTATTTGTATTTTACTTTGATTTTAAAATAACAATTGGGTGGATAAATGAATAAGTAGATAGAACATACTAATGTTTTTAAAATTATAGTAGAAAACACATGACATGCAACCTACCCTCTTAATTTTTAAATGTGCAGTACAATATTGTTAACTATAAACACAAGGTCGTACAACAGCTCTCTAGAACTTTTTCAGCCTCCAGGACTGAAACTTCATGCCCACTGGACAGCAACCCCACTTCCTCCTTTCCTGGCAACCATCATTCTACTTCTTGCTTTTGTGAATCTGACTCCTTGACACACTTAATATAAGTGAATCATATGGTATGTGTCTGGTCTATTTCATTTAGCATAATGTCCTCAAGTTGTATGCATGCTATAGCATGTGACAGGACTTCCTTCTTTTTATGGCTGAGTAATATCCCATTGTGTGAATATAACATATAATCTTTATCCATTCAACTGTCCTTGGACATTTAGGTGGTTTCCACCTCTTGGCTAATGTGAAGAGTGTTACAATGAACATGGAGATGCAGATATCACCTCAAGATCCTGATTTCAGTGTTTTTAGGTAAGTATCCAAAGCGGGACTGTTGCAGCATTCTGTAGTTCTAGTTTTAACTTTTTTGTGGAAACTTCATCCTGTTTTCCACACTGGCTACACCATTTTAATTTCTACCAACAGTGTTCAAAGATTTCTATCTCTTTAATCCTCATCAACACTTTTTTATTTTCTGACTTTTTTGTTTTGTTTTGTTTTGTTCTTTACAATGTCCATCCTAACAGTTGTGAGGTGATATCTCACTGTGGTTTTGCCTTGCATTTTCCTGTTGATTAGTGATATCAAGTGTCTTTTCATATATTTGTTGGTTATTTGAATGTCTTCTTTGGAGAAAGGTCTATTCAAGTTCTTAACCCATTTTAAAAATCAGGTTATTTGGGTTTTTGCTATTGAGTTGTAGGAGTCCCTTAAATATTTTGTGTCATTACCCCGTATCAGATACGTGGTTTACAGATAACTTTATCTCACTCTGTAGGTTGCTTTTTCATTCTCATTGTTTCCTTTGTTGTTTAGAAGCATTTTAGTTTGATGTAGTCCCACTTGACTATGTTGCTTTTGTTGCCTGTGCTTTTTTTTTTAAATTGAAATTTCTGTCTAGGCCATTGTGACTCTTCTCCTTTTGTAATGGTATCCTTTTTCTACAGATATTTTCAAGGCTGAATACACATTATTTGGATTCTGTCTTTTGCTCATACATTACTTGGCCTAGTTCAGCTACACAATCAAAATTAGTGACCTGTTTTTTGACCCCAGTAACCAATGCCCTGCTTTTGAGGACATATCTCTCAGGAGGCATGTCATATTGTTTGAAGGGTAGCATGTCAATCAAACCTCAAAAGAGTAAGTCAGTAAAAGCTGAGGAAATTTAGTATTTCCTCCCAAAGGAAAAGCTGATGGTTGAAATACAAATATTCCCATTTTTGTTCTTCCTAGGAACACATATAATTTCAAACATCACTCAAATGAACCCTATTGGTCAAATCTTGAACAATTATGAGTTACAAATGCAATCACTAAGTCATCTCACATTTCTGTATTATATTTCTCCCATCTTCATTTTAGTGGATAAAAATATAAAGCTAAAGCATAAGATGCATAGGCATCAAACCCATTACTTTCCAAATAGTTTTGCTCTCCAAGTGTCATTTAAATTCATTTTCCAATGCTTCACTGCTCTAACACTTTGCTCCCAATATATCACATGACTCTGAAAAAATTTCCCCTAGCCCATTTCAGCTCATCCCATACTTGGATGACTCAGCTGAGGTTAGTGCAACATGATATGAAGATGGGCATAACATGTGAAAAGAGGGGCCACTTTGGAGGTTACAGTTCAGTTAGTAGGAAGGGCTTTCCCATTATTGCATTAACAAAACCTGAAATGGTGCCTTTTTCAGTCTGGCTGTCTTAAGTTAAACAGACTTTAGACTCTATCTAGTTACAATGTTCTCTGAGCAATTCAGAAAAATAAGACGAGGTTCTTTTATGCCATGGAGAAAGGTAAAGCTCATTACTTATGGATGAAAATCCGCATCAAGGTAACCATTGAAAAATGTAAGGGACAACTTAGGCGTAACTAGTGTTTGATGACTGCATTCCAGCTATAAAATTATACATAAAAGTATTTTGTATTTAAATAATATTTTCTACCTTTACACATGCATCCTCAAATTGGAGCTAGTGGGTTACACCTTACCGACTATGCAGGACCGTTCAGAAGACAATAACAACAGGCACCTTTTATTAAAAACCTATTATGTCCTAAATTCCGTGTTAAATAGTTTATGAGATAAGAAATATTATAGACCAATGGGAAAACTGAGACTTAGAGGAGATAAGTTCTTACTCAAGGTCATATGGCTTGTTAGGGGCAAGGAAAGACATTTAAATGATGATTGTTTTATATGCAAATCTGTGCTCTTTACTGTTACCTCATAAAGCTCTAATCAGGTAATAGAAATGAGTGCTTTGAAAGTTATATATCACTAAATTAATTGAAAACAAAGACCTAATAAAGTAAAAAGGGCATCACACATGTATTTGGCTCTGAAACATTTGAAACCAGAAGTTAAAAGAATTGATAACTCTCCTGACAACTAGGCTGTGGCTTCTGATCAGAGTAATCAATATAACAGAAGAACAAGAATCCTACAGCAGGACACAGCTGTTTAAAATTGTTTTAAATGATTCTGACAGCAGGTACGGAGTGGGAATGGAATTGGAATAGCATATCATGAAATATACAAATATACCTTCAGTTAATTAATAGGTATTTTAATCAAGGCATCTAGCTATTAAACAATTGAAAAGTCTAAACGCAGTACGAAGGTACTCAAACAGTGGTAACTAAACATGATCTTACACTAAGGATTTATGGGAAATTGAAAATCCACTCCCCCGGTTGACCGGAGTATTAGCTGCTGAGGCACAACTGAGCCCCTTTTCTCCAGGAAACTGCCTTGACCAAAATTACTTCCCCTCCGCTTGGCAACCTGTCTCCAATGACTGGTCAGTGCGGTGGTGCAAAGGCTCAGCAAATATTGTTTCAGTGACAACTATCAAGAGCTGTTCTAGCTCCAGAGCTTCCTATAGGATCAGCTGAGGCCTCTGTCAGAACTGGATCTTGGTTCAACTCCCTCTGCCTAATTCTGGCTCCCTCACCCCTCCCCAGCTGTCTCCAAGAGCATATTCCCTGATAAACTCTTGCGTACCAATCTCCGAATTTTTGAGACTGTTTTCTGGGGAAGCTGGCCTATTACAATGATTAATCCCAAATTGTCCTCCAGTCTACTGCTTCTGGTTCTTACTGTTTTCATCAAATATGCATCCTTTTTCCATTTTCCCAATATCAAGTGATGGAGCAGTAAATCTTTCACATGGAGCTGATATTACTTTGTGGAACTTCTGAAAATTCAATATAGATTCCATGCATAATAAAGCAATCACGTTGAAAAATGGTAGACCTTATGACTAAAAGGATTTTTAAAGACATATGATTCTGAGCTTAGGAAATTTGTTTCTAAAAAACTAAAGTTTTAAGTTACAAAGAACAGACTGTGGTACCAAGAGGATATGTGTCTGTCAACTTGTGGACAGTTAAATGAGTTTTTCCCATTCATCTTGGATGAAATAGAAAGTCTAGGTTGTGAAACGGGAAGAATCCCCACTGCTTCACAAATCTGTGAGAAGTAATTTAATAAACAATGATTTGTGTTACATATAGAACTTATACCCACTTGTATCACAATCAACACTTTAACAAAAATTTGACATATATTAACCACTTATTATGTCCAAGGCACTCATGTGGGTTCTGTCGGGACAAATAAGATGATTTTAGACCCTAAATGTTTGTGGACTTAATTGTTACCATTACTTTTCTTTGTAAGTCCACAGCTAGTTGGGAAGAAAAGCAAAATTAAAAGTAATACGTATGCATTTACCACACAGACAGTGACTAAGTCCTTGAGTATGTTTGTTAACAAGACAAATATGAGGATCAGTTAAATGTCACATAATTAACACTTTTGTTCTCACCATATCATATTCTATTGCCTATATCCAAGTAATAGGGATATAGTACAACCAAGAAAATAATACCAAATATTTCCAGAAGGTTTTTCAGGCCTGCATGCTGAAAGTGAGGAAATCATGCTATCACTGAGCTCATATAAAAAATAAAGCATTTTATCTTTTCAAAAGATTTTCTAGTGTTTTTCAATTCTATGTATAAGCAGTTAGAGAGACTTATGAATGAATATGCTAAAATGTCACTGTAAAATGCACACATGGTTGTATATAAACCTCACCATATTCCACTTAAGATCCCTCTTTTTCTCCTGCTCTTCCTGTCTCAGTGAACGGCACCACCATCTGCTCAGTTGCTCAAGTTAGAAATCTGAAAATCAACTTTGGTGCCTCTCTTTCCCTTGCCTTATATGTCTAACCAATGAATTAATCTAATATACAGTACACCCTGCTATTTTATCTCCTAAATCATCATTCTCCGCAGGGGCAACATCACCCCCACAGGAGTGAAAATTGGTTCTTGGGGAGAAGGGGAGTAATGGTTAATTTTATGTGTCGACTTGACTAGGCTATATCACCCAGGTGTTTAGTCAAACACTAGATGAGCTGTTGCTATTGGAGGTATAAATGATTAACATATGCAACCAGCTGACTTTAAGAAATAGATTACCCTCTATAATGTGTAGGCATCATCCAATCAATTGGAGGTCTTAGAGCAAAGACTAGAGAAAGAATTCTGCTTCAAGGCTGTAACATAGAGATCCCCCTTAGCTTCTGGCCTGCGATCTGCCTTGCCTGACAAATTTCAGACTTGCCAGCCCCCCAATCTTCTGAGCAAATCCCTTAAAATCAATCTCTCTCTCTCCCCCTCCATTCTTCCATTCCCCCTCCCTCTCCCTAAAACAGAGGATGAAAAAATATTTTCTATATAAAACACAGATAAACATATTGCACAAAAATAAATATTCAGCATATCTGTGTTATAAAATTTTACTGGGCAGGAGATTGGTGGGGGGGAGGGGTGTGATAATGAAAAAATGGAGAAGAAACACTACACTAAATATTTCTTAAAGTATGTCATCTACTCTCTGTGTTTTATACCACTACCCTAAGATAGCACATTATTTTATTATCAAGAACATTGCTTCTTAAAGGCTCTCTTCTGGGCTTTATTAGTCTCTCTCAAATGCGTCTTTCACACCATCTACCAGATCTATGTAAAATGCAAATATGACCATATCTCTCCCTTGTGTAAAACCCCCTGATGCTCTGGGTCTAGGGACCTCTCATCTCTGTGTCCATAGAAATCCAAGGGCAGGGCAAGTGTCTTTTCATCATTTCACAGAGAAGGTTACCGAGACCCAGTAATTCAACAACGTGCCAAAAGTTGCACAGTATGCAGAGGCATCTTCAGGATTTTAAACAACATTTTGCAATCTAGATTTCCAGTTTTCTTAGAAGAACATGCTGTTTTGGCATTAGGCAGACCAACATCTGGATACCATCAGCATCTACTTACTAGCTTATATAAATCTAAGCAAATGACTACTTTAGAGAGCCTATGTCCTAATCTGTAAAATATAGGCAGTATCCTCCTCTCTAAATTGATGTTAGGATTAAGCTAATACACATACACATATACATATATGTGCATACATTGTATATGCATATTTATACACACATATAAACATGCATGTATATGTGTGTGTACATGTATATGTGTGTGTGTGGATCAATAGATAAAGATTCTTTATCCAGCTACGCTACCTCCTCCACAGGTGGTCTCCAAGTTAGCAACGGTGGTAACCTACCGTGAAATCCCGCTGGATTTCCCTCCCTCTGCTAGCTTCACGCCAATGTGGCCTTATAACAACTCATGCTATCGCCAGACTACAATCAACCTGGGCTCAAGTCACCACCACGTGATGCTCAAAAATAATAATACTTCTCCCCTACCACCTCCTTCTCTTTTTCTCTGAAAGTGTTCACACATGGCCTATGGTTCTCCACACATTTCCTCACCATTTCCCCTCCTGACTCCATGAAACCACTCCAGGCACCATATCTCAACTGAAAATGAGCCTCTTTTTTCACTTTCTCCTCCTTATCTTCTCCAAAGGCTTGTTTAGCTACTTTAGGAATACTCTCTCCCTCACTTGTTCCATGTGAGAAGCCTAAAAGACAGCCTCACCATAAACCTGCAGGGTGTTCAGGGACCTGGCAAACCACTGAGAGCATCCCTATCCACAGTCCTCTCTTTTCCAATGCTCTGAGGCCTGTTCACCCCACCTCTGCTAGAACATACCCAGTTAAGGGTTTGAGACGTGGCCATCCCGACTATCCTAGAATGTGACTAGTTAGGAAGGTCCCAATTTGTTAAAAAAGTTGTTACTCATGCTGCAAACAAACCCAGTTTTTTCCACCCTTTTGTCCTCTGCAACATGCAGAACCAATCCACCCCCTTTTCCACGTGACAGCCCTGAATACACCTTTATGTTTTCAGGATAAATACCCACATTCATTCTAGGCCTTCCTTTTCCTCATGGGACCTCGTTCCTATTTCCTAGTTGTCAGTCTCCAGGACATACTCCAATTTGTCACTTGTCACTCTTTGAAAATATGGTACCCAAACATCAACACAACAGTATCATGGAACTTAACAAAATATGACCATCATTTTCTCTTAACACTGTTTAAGAACAGGTAGATGCTTTGATTCGTAAAATCCATTCACAATTTTAGCTTCAATTACCCTATCTAATATGTGCCTTTAAATTTCTACCTATAGCCATGGCTTTCTGTAGACTGATAGCAGCTGGTTCAAAAACAACATTTTTATTTGTTAACTCCCTTGAGCAAATAATTTTTTCCTGCTGAATACAACAACCACTGATTAATATTAATGTGTAATGTTAATGGACTGTAAGTATGTGTCATAAACTAAGCTCAAATTTTTACATATTTCCTTTTACTTGGTCCTCATTTTCTAGATGAGAAAACTGAGGCAGAGAGTTTACAAATGGAACATGCCCAGGTGTGCAGGGAATAAGAGGTTCAACCAGTGATATCTGGCAAATCTAAGCTCAACCAGCACACCCATTAAAAGACTTCTACAACTCCCTGATCCCAAACCAGGTTGTTTTTTTTTTTCTATTAAACTTCTTGGACTGACATTGGTTAATAAAACCATACATGTTTCAACTGTACAATTCTATGACATATCATCTGCATATTGTATTGTGTGTTCACCACCCAAAGTCAAGTCTCTTTCCACCACCATTTATCCCCTACTTTGCCCTCTCCCACTTCCCCCGACCCTCCTTTCCCTCTGTCAATCGCCATACTATTGTCTGTATTATGAGGGGTTTTTTGCCTAATCCCTTCATCTTTTTTACCCATTCCCCAACCTCCCTCCCCACTGACAGCTGTCAATCTGTTCTCTGTATCTATGAGTCTGTTCGTATTTTGTTTGTTAGTTCAGTTTGTCCATTAGATTCCACATATAAGTGAGATCATATGGTATTTGCCTTTCTCTGACTGGCTTATTTCACTTAACATAATGCTCTCCAGTTTCCACCAGGATTTTTAGTCTCTCTCTCATTATTCCCATATAAATCCTATCTCTTCCAGTAGATCAGATGTTTTCATCTCTCCCAGATTATTCAAAAAGCGTTTCTGCCTTCCCAATTTTCGTGCCTGCTGTTTTCCAGTATTCCATTCATCTTCCCATCTCCCATATTTTCATCAAAAAATAAGACCTCTGAATAAGTACTACTTTGAATTCATACTTATTAATTCATACTTATTAATATTTTGTAGATGAGAAAACTGAGGCTCTTTGCCAAAGGTGCATAGCTATGTGTTGGGACTGGAAATCAAACCCAGGTCAGGTTGGCTGCAAACACAGTGCTCCTTCACCGCAGTCTATTGTACTATAGCTACTGACTCATCGTCCAGGGAACAAATCCTCTCCCACCTCTTCCACAAGCCTACTTTGACTGGTCCAGCCCAAGCTATTTTTCCTTATTATAAATTCTCACAGCACTGACAGTTTTGCTTTGTGAAATCTCTAATACTGTTATCATGTTTTACTTTCATGCTGGTGTTTAGGTTCCTGGGGAATTATCTTCCTATTCAAACCCCAGTTGAGGAGGGCTACACAGAGCAGTTGAGAGCATGAACCCTGGAGCCAGTCTGCCTGAGAGCACATCCGAGCACTACCGTTGTCTAGCAGTGTAATCTCGGGAAAATCACCTGATCTCTCTGTGACACTGTTTCCTCATTTGTAAAATGGCCATAACAACATCGAATGCATAGCATTGTTATAAGGATTAAATGAGTTAATATATAAATTCTCAGAACATGGTTTAGCACATTAGTCACTTAGCTACTGAGAGCAGAAATCTGCTCTATTTTTATCTTCATCTCTTCTAATACCATATTTTCAGACTTGGAAACTAAACCTTCATGGTCAGCCTATGGCAGCCACAGATGGGAATATACATTCCCTTCAGAATTAATAGGCACAGAGCAAGACTTACCCTGAGTTTATAGGTTGACTCCAAACCGAGCCAGACAAAATGACCCAAAGGTGAAGCCAAAAAAAGTTTAAAAATTTTGAAATGACAAGAATTGGAGTCACCCTGTTCCTATGGAATCTGAAACTTACCTTCTCTGAAAATGTGCCAGTGCTTCACTGATGACATTCATGGACATGCCAAATCAGTGCTATAAATTATATGAAAGTCAAGGGTTGAAAAATTCACTATATCCACTAAGGGGAAAAAATTTAACATAAACTGATCTTTGTAACTTGAAAAGAATCAGGCACTGTAGGGAAAGAACATGCCTTTAAGTACAATTTCAAAAGCAATTTAAATCCTGGAGATTCCTGTGATTGAAATAGACTGGCCTAAGCCGTAGAGCCCGGGCATTGTTGGAACTATCTGTGCATCTCTCTCCTTTATACAGAAATGGAAAACACTTCTCTGAAATGCATTTCTAAAAAGTAGCAAAAATCATCCTGCCCTGTTTTTATGCAATCCACCAACTAGATGAAAATTACCTCTCCATACAATTCAGTCCATGCCAGAAAAAAAATGAAATGAGAAAGCATTTAACCTTAGCATCCCTATATCATTTAAAGATGAATATGTGAGCATTTGTGAATTTCCAATAAAATATGATACAGAATTATCTACATTCCCTCTTCAGTTCCTTGTCCTCAGAGTGACAATGGAATCTGCTATAGAAATGAGAGCCATTGTTCTCTTGTCTACTAATTTTGAAAATGGCCCTTCTTATTCACTTCCTTTGTGCCTAAGGCAGATGCTGGTATACAACAGTAACTCGTCAATGTGGCTGAAACAGAGTGAGCATAAGGCATCACCACCTCCCCGCTCTTCTGTGGCCGTTGTTCTCCAACATCAAAGTGCATGCTCTCCATGAACGTGTGTTACTGTGCAAATTCTATATTCACCTTCCCTGCCCAAGAAATTCCGAGTCAGAGATCTGACTGGCACTCAGGAATTTAAATGTGTAAGCAAATATTCTAGGAGATCCTGATGCAGGTGGTTTAGTGACTATATTTTGAGAATACTGCACTTCAGTTAATTTCTTAAGTAATGATAACAATAGCTAATATGTACTAAGCATATTCTTCTTGTCAACGACGCTACATGAATTAGTTTATCAAACCCTCATGGCAGTCTATGAAATAGCCTTTACTAGCATAGCAGTTTGCAATGAGGAAATTAAGATTTCAGAGATGAAGTAATTCATACTAGGTAACAGGGCTCAGGAAGAGGCAGAAATTCCCGAATCTTTGTGACTCCAAAGCCCTTGCTTTTAATACACTCTGGGGCAGAAATCAAAGCCTATATGCTGTCAGGGTTTTCCTTAGCAACGTATCAGTAAATGTCATCTACAAATTTGGCAAGAAAATCAATCAGTCATTCATATACATGACATTTCATCATTTGACAAAATTTACGTATATTCTGGATGATTGGTCAAAAAGATCATGTCCCATCAGAGCACAGGACAATCAACACCTTAGTCCATTCCAAATGAGAATATTCATCTCCAATTAGTGTCAAAAAGTATATCTTTTTTCTTTTGGAATAACAACAAAAATGCTTATCAGATACTAACACTTGTATTCTTCCTACTAAAACATGAGGAGTGAAGGTGCCTGAAGAACAGATTCATCATGGATCTGTCAAGTAAACATATCTGTTTCTAAATTGAAAAAAAAATATTTTTCTATTTGCAATATTAAAGTAGAATAGATTAAGAACTAATATATTCACGAAGACTACAGACAGGCCCCCGAATTCCTTCTTCCACACGCGTGTGGAAGATCCAGCATTGTGAGCCCATAAGGAATTCTCCGCCAGGTCACTCTAAGGAGCCCCCAGTCTCCTCTCGGATGGTGGCACCAACACTGGATTTTCAGCTTCACTGGCGACGGCCCAGGGGAAGAAGCCAGGCAACAGAACCAAATGGACCCATGATAAAAGCCCATTGAGCCACTTAGCAGCTATATATCCTTTAGCAAATTCTTAACCTTTCTAAAGTTGATTCTTATCATTGTAAAATTGGAATACCAATATGCACCTTACCAGGTTACCATGAGAATTACAGAGGTAAATGCAGACAGAACTCTCACCAGAGTTCCTGGCAATAAATGGTGGCAGTGGATATTTTGTTCTTGTCTTCATATCCATTTGTACCTGTTTCTTTCCTGCCTCTCACTAGCACCACTGATAAATCTGATTCGAGTCGTACCTCCTAGTCATGTTCTGATATGCAATAAATAAACACTAGCAGCACTAAACTAACTGTTAGATGGCTGTTCTGACACAGAATATTCCTTCTGATGTTTTAGGAAACAGGATCTTTGGCTCCCTGCATATTTGATCCCTTTCTCTAAAAACTCTCAAGAATGCCTTCATCACTTCTAAGCCTTATGCAGCCTCCATTTTAACCTCTCTGTGCCCGTGAATCAGCAGGTACCTATAATCAGGAAGTAATGACTTGCCTGATGCGTGATTAGCAGAGAGAAAATTGATCCCATAAGGACACAGGCATAATTAATTACCTTTCCTTTTATTTTATAGATTCACAATAGCTGGGGAAATAGATTCCAACAAAGAATTCATCCCTGTATGCATACACCTGAACAACCTTGGGCCACAAATGGAAGGGCATTTCTGTGAATGGTAGAAGAACATTGGGAACTGAGTCTTCTGTTGGAGGAAAGTAGGGAAAAAAACATGAATAGGTTTGTAAAAGTTAGCAGTAATATCAACACTACAAAAGATGCTCTCAGGAATGTGGGAACAGTTTGAGCCACCCACAGGATTTTCCTCTAGCTTTACACTTTATGGGTGGAAGGACCATGACTGTTCCCTGTGGTAGCCTAAGACCCAGTATATGTGCGACACACAGTATGTGCTCAATTTGAATTTGGTTAATAAGTGAAAAAACAAATGAACAGATAAAGCCAGAAGAAACACTTTATGGAAATAGGTCCTAACCGAGGTTAGATTAAACCTAAGTGGGCCTAACTGAGGTTGTCACGCCTTCCTTTCTGTTGTTTATTAAGTTAGAACTAGAAAGGGAAGCAGGCAATCTAAAGAAGAGAAAAATAGAACTAGGCAATAAATACTGGGTAGGAGGATGTTCAAACTTACACATGAGGAGTGACCCAAGATATGCAAAATAAAACTAACACGGGATGTCATTTTACCTAATCAGATTTGCAAAAATTAAAAACATTTATAACATAATATGATATAATATAATATAATAATGGCAAGGGTATGAGGAAATGATATTGTTTCACACTATTGGTGAGAACATAAATAGGTAAAGCCACTTGTGAAGGTCACTTTGGTGTTATCTCTTAACTTAAATATTCATACTTAGGGACCTAACAATTCTAGTTCTATGTATAAAAAGACGGATGCAAATACATAAGAATGTGTGTCTAAGGATGTTCACTGTATCATTCCTTGAATCCTTGAAAACTTAAATACAATTTAAATAAACAGGAAATAGGTAAAATGTGATATGACTATGCTAGTAGAATAGCATATATACAGTCAAAAATAATGTGCTAAATCCAACTAAACCCACCTTAAAAATTCTCAAAACATTACTGAGTAAATACAAAAAATCAAGAAAATAAGCCCAATAGAGTATACTATTATTTAAACAAGTTAAACACACACACATACACCTGTGCTATGTATTTTCTGAATACATCTATATATCTGCTAACCTGCAAAAACCAAAGTCTAAAAGAACACTAGTAATAGTGGTAATATCTGCTAATAAAACTAATTAGGTGTTTTGGTCAAGGGCGCCTTGCCTGTGCTGCATTATTATAAAAAGGATATATTCATATGTTACTTATGAAATGAAAATTATACCAAGGGGAATACAGGAACAGCAACACCTGTTGGCATTTTAATTAATAATTTTATTCAAAGTACTACTCCTCTGGCAGTCTCAAGTCTTCAAGTAAACAAATGTATTCCTTCATACAGTTGGTTGGTCAATATTTCATCAAAGTACCATATTTTGCCATGTATAATGTGCACCTAAATTTTTGGCCCAAACTTTCAGGAAAATTCAATTCAATTTTTAATTAAAGTATGTATTTATTTATTTATATTTAGATACTTGTTTTTTTTTGTGTTATAAAGGAATTTTAGCATTTACTTTTGAACATACTATGGTACAAGAAGTTTTATGTAACAAATAATTGCAAAACACAAGAACAGATACAGGTACAAGAAATTTTATGTTCTGGTAACAAAATTTACAATATTTCTGCATCATAGAAGGCCAAGAACTCTTCGTCACTGACAATATCAGAAGTATTGTCTTCAACTTCTACATTACTGGTGCCTTCTGAAGAGCCACGTTCCCCATCCCAGGAAATTTCATCATCCTCAGTTCCATCCATAGCTTTGCTGATGATTTCACAACCACTTCCTTCTGGACACCGCTCCACGATCTTAGGATCCAATCACAAACCTGGGCAGTGGCTGCTTCCTTGATCCTGCCTGTAGGCGTTAAGTCATTACCAGGTGACTGCATCCACTCTTTCTTCATCAGGGCATTACAGGGCTTGCTTACTGACACATCAGAGGTTGGAGTTGGCTGGTTGGCCCACCAGGTATCATAGCAAGTTGGGTTTCCAAGTCTGCTGTGACTGCTTTTGCACTTTGTGTAACATGGGCTTTGAAGTGATCAAAAACTAGCAAAGCTGGTTTTTTAAGTATCCTCCAGGCCTTCGTGACCAGACTTTGCTAAACTAGATTTTCATGCCTCTTCATTCATCCATCTTTTGTCATGCATGTGGACAATAACTCCACTTGGACTCTTTTCTTTTGGAAATGTTTTTCCTGTAAAAAAGATCATAGGTGGTAGCTTTGTCCCATCTGCTTTCTAGGGTTACACTTTTAATGCATAAGCATAAATAAAAGAATTAAAAACATTTATATAGATACAGAATTAGTACTACCCGTGTACAATGTGCATCCTTATTTTTCCCTCAAAAATTTGGGCCAAAAGTGCACATTATACACAGCAAAATATAGTAGTAATGACTATTTGCCATGTGTCAGAAAGTATATATGGTATAACTGGAGTTTCACTGATGAGCAAGATATATCCTGTATATCAAATTGCTTAGTAGCCTTACAAAGACTTAGAAATTTCATTCAACATACAAAGAAATGTCAGTGTTTTTCCTTACTCTGATAAGAAAACATGAGTTTGTCTCAGCTGACTAGTCAGGAAACTGTTGATTAAATGTACCATATGAGATCAAAACAGTTTTAATTAAGAATTACAGATATCTGAAAATGGGTACATGCTGGGAAGCACTTCCTGAGGAGTTTAATTTTCAGGCTTTAGTGAGGAAATAGCCAATTAACTTTCCAAACTTTCATCACCCACCTGGAAGTGACATCCTGAAATGGTATGACAAGTCCTGCGGGCACTGAACCTGTCCCACATTTCCAGAGGGATTTCACATGTCATGAACATGTAACCAAGCTCTGCCAGAGAATTGCCTTAAAGCATCAGCCCCCAAATGTGGGCCTTTCTCAGTGAGGCTCAGCATCCTCTGAGCGACTAGTCATGCCTAGCACACTTGACTTAATCAATCTACTCCTCAGCTAGTTACTAGACATGTGCATGAACAGAAAAGGGTCTCCAGAGAAGCACTGACTAAAGGTTTAATGTGATCCAATGGGGCTCATAGATTCCCTTCTCAGACCCTTTAATGTTGGCCTGTCCCAGAAACTAGGGTGGATGATGCCCTTTGAATGCTCATTATCTACCTACTGAGCTTTCTTTATGTGCCAACATTACATGAAGCACTGTAGACACAGAGAAAATTCTGTCCTCAGAGACTCCTGCTCTAATCAAGAGACTCATCCATTCATTCTGCATATATTTATTTACTGTTGTGCTAATCACCAGGTATAGAAAGATGAAAGCTTCAGTCATTGAACTTCAAAGAACTCAACAGTCCATTGAAGAGACAAAGTTACTGGAGACCATGTCTCACACATCTTTACACTCACAGCCCCAGGACAACGTCTGGCACAGATTCAGCAGCTCAAGTTTGTTGACTGTATGAGTAAATCAATATATAAGACTTGCTCTTTACAAAAACATAATCAATATAGTAATGTTCGCCATAACAATAGTATGAAAAGAGTGTTATAGTTTAGGGTTAGGATTTGGGAGAAGGAATGCCTGGAACTATCAATAGGTCAGAATGACAAGAAAGACTCCTCACAGTAATATTTCATCTGGCACATGATTTCTTATCAGGAGGCCCACATAAGAACTAAAAGGAGTCCTAGGAACAAATGTAGACCAATATATTGCTTTTAAAGCCTATATTTCTAGAGTCATTTGGCAATAAAATTTCTAAATGCCAATTTCCTAAAGTGTATGTGTGTGTATATGTGTTGTGTGTTTTCCCTCTAACTTCTTTGCTGGGACTCCAAAAAAAAAAAAAATCAAATGTGAAGTTAAAAGCTCAAAATTTAAATGCCACTAAATGGAAAGTAAAAGCCTCACTCAATATTAATGCAAATCTATAGGTTAAAAATATATTTAACATCATAATTGTCAAAATTATACATAAAAATGAAAAATGTGCTACTGCACATATAATGTCATCCTTCAAGTTCAAAGCTGACACTATTTTTACTTCTGTGTGGGGAATATGTTAAAAAGAAGAAGAAAGAATATTCAACAGTTTTTTTTTTTCCTGCCTTACATATGTAGACCAGTTCTTGGTTCCCAGTTTCTATTTCTGTTCAGAGGGATATTCTCCATTTTGTATGACTGAGACATGTCATCTCTGATTTCCACAAAGCAGGGTTGGACTGCCTATGAGAATTATTTAACATATTCCACAAACAAGCAGAATCTAAAAATGAATAAAAGCCAACAAATTATAGTCCTGTAGGTTTTTTAAATGGGCAAATATACAGTATATAATTTTATCCTTGCTTCAACTTTCATGGAGGTATTATCTTCATTTTATAGATTTATTCATTCAACAAAAATCTATTAAACACCTACTATAAATCAGGTACTGTTTTATGCCCAGTGTTAAAACTGCAAAATGGTGAACCAAATCCTTGCACTCCTGGAGTATACTTTATTGTGAGAAACAGTTAATAAGCAAATAGATAAGTTAGTGGTAGTGATAAGTACTGTGGAGACAAAATAAAGCAAGCTAAAAATTACAAGGACTATGTGTGCTTGTGTGTGCACGCATATGTTCAGAGTGTTGTATTATGGCCATTCAGGAAAGCTTCACTGATCAGGTATAATTTTATTGGAAGAAAATGAAGGGGAATGAGCCATGTGGACATATGGAGGAAGAATATGTCAGGCAGAGGAAAAAGCAAGTGTAAAGACTGAAGAAGGAGCATACCTGGAATGTTCAAGGACAGTGTGGCTAGACTGAAGGAAGAGGAAAAGTAGTAGGAGATGTAGAAGGGGTACACGTGCTGTATAAACAAAGACTTCAGCTTTGGCTTTCAATGAGATTGGTGTCCAGGAGAGGATTTATAGAGGAGTGCCATAATCTGACTTGTATTTTTACAGGAAAATACATTGTTGGGGACCATAGCAAAAGCAGGGAAACAAGTTAAAAGACTATTATAGTAATCCAGAAGATAATGGCTTCAGCCAATGTGAAAGCAATAGAGAATGTAAAAAATGTTCAGATTCTCAATATACGTCTAAGATAAAACCAACAGGATTTACTGACATGCAGGGTGAGAGAATGAGAGAACTCCAGGATGTCTTCAATATTTTTGGCCTAGGCAATTAGAAAAACAAAGTTTTCATTTACTAAGATTGGGAAGACTGTGATAGAAATAGGTTTGGTAGGAAACACAAGAGTTCTGTTCCAGGCAAGTCTGAAGTGCCTATTAGACAGTCGAGTGGAGATGCATAGGAGATTATTGAATATATAAATCCAGAGATCAAGTGAGCAGTCTCAAATTTATGGAAACATAAACTTGGACCTCATCAGTTAAAAATGAAATTTAAAGCCAAGAGGCTAGGGGAAATTATCTGGACAATAATCATACATAAATAAAAGAAGACATCTTAGGACTGAGCCCTGAAGTATTCTGAAATTTAGATGTAAGGAGATGAGGTAGAACCATCAAAAGTAAAAGAGCCACGGTAGCTACTCTGGTAGGAGTAGAACCAAGGGAGAGAGAGATAACCTCAAAACCAAATGACAAAAGTTTTCAAAGAGGGAAGAGTATTAAACTGGGGTAGGTTAAGATGAGAACTGGAAATCCATCCATTGGATTTGTCATCATGGAAGCCCATAGTGATCCTGTTAAGAGTAATTTCTCAGTGATTTAAAAACAAAATCCTACACAAAATTGGTTTAAGTAAGAATGAGAAGACAGGAATTAAAGATAATTGGAATGTAGATACTTATGGATTTTGCTATAAAAAGAATTAGAGAAATGGGGAAGCAACTGAAAGTGTGAGACAAAAAAATATGGCCCAAATGAAAGAACAGAACAAACCCCCAGAAAAACAACTAAGCGAAACAGAGATAGCCAACTCATCAGACGCAGAGTTCCAAACACTGGTGATCAGGATGCTCAGAAGGCTCATGGAGTACAGCAAAAACATAAGGGAAGAAATGAAGGCTACAGTAAGTGAAATAAAGAAAAATCCACAGAGAACCAATAGTGAAGAGAAGGAAGCTGGGATTCATACCAATGATTTGGAACATAAGGAGGCAGTAAATATTTAACAAGAGTAGAAAGAAGAAACAAAAATTCAAAAAAACAAGGAGAGTATAAGATGACCCTGGGACATCTCCAACAGTGCCAACATCTGAATCATAGGGATGTCAGAGGGAGAAGAGGAAGAGCAAGAAACTGAAAACTTATTAGAAAAAAATAATGAAAGAAAACTTGCCTAATTTGACAAAGGAAATAGACATACAAGTCCAGGAAGCACAGAGCGTCCCAAACAAGTTGGACCCAGCCAGGACCACACCAAGACACATCATAATTAAAATGCCAAAGATTAAAGATGAAGAGAGATTCTTAAAAGCAGCAAGACAAAAGCAGAGAGTTACCTACAAAGGAGTCCCATAACACTATCACCTGATTTCTCAAAAGAAACCTTACAAGCAAGAAGTAGCTGGCAAGAAGTATTCAAAGTGATTAAAAACAAGGACTTACAACCAAGATTACTCTATCCAGCAAACCTATCATTTAGAATGGAAGGGCAGATAAACTGTTTCCCAGACAAGGTAAAGCTAAAGGAATTCATTATCACTGAACCATTATTACATGAAATGTTAAAAGGACTTATTTAAGAAAAAGAAGATCGAAACTCTGAACATTAAAATTACAACAAACTCACAACTATCAACTGAATCTAAAAAACAAAAACAAAAGCAAATTAGGCAAACAACTAGAACAGCAACAGAATCGTAGACATGGAGAGTATTTGGAGGGTTATCAGCTGGGAAGGGGAAGGAGGAGTGTAGAGGAAAAGGTACAGGGACTAAGAAGCATAAATAGTAAGTAGAAAATAGACAGGGGGGATGTTAAGAATAGCATTGGAAGCGGAGATCCCAAAGAACTTAAATGCACAACCCATGGACATGAACTAAGGGGGTACTACTGGAGGGAAGGGGTAACCAGGCAGAAAGGGGCAAAGAGGAAAAATTGAGACTATGGTAATAGCATAATCAATAAAATATACCTTAAAAAGTGGGTACTAGAAGAGAAGTCAGAATATGTGGGTACAGCTGCAGGCAAGTCAGAGAGTGGAGGTGGGGGCAGTTTTGAATGTTCTTTCCTGGTTACTCCTACTTTTTCCGTGGTACAAAAAGCAAGAATTTTAGCTGAGAGTGAGAGTAGAATTTTAAGGAGAGTGAAGGTATGGGATAGTCATCTCAGAGTGGAGAATGAATGAGCTAGGAATACATAGTAGAATTAAGGGTGACTCTCAGAGTTCCCTTGATGTAAGTAGTGTGAATAGACAGTGAGATCAGTGAGCATGGTTTTGACAGATGAGGAGGTTACCAGCTAATCCAAGGGCACAGAACTGGTGAGTGGTTGGATGGTGGGTGCCATTCTTGTCAGGTCTTCTCACTATCTTTGAACAATAGATCAACACAACTTATTCCACCTCTGATGAGAAAAATGTGAACTCCTTGAAAGTAAGGACTAGTTTACCATGGTGTTTCTTAGTGACTGGCATAATGCTCAGCACATAGCTGTACTCAATAATATCTTGGATTAAATTAAGGAAGAGACATTTTGATTAAAATCCTGACTTGAAAAAAAATGGGTTGATTGTGAAAGTCAAAAGTAGCCCCTCACAGCTATGGAACTAGCCCCAGAATTGTTGACGGGTCCTGTGTAAATTCTAGTTTGCTCTCAAGTTTAAAGGCCTTGTGCCACCTATCATTCATATTTTATATATCTGTCTCCCAGAGAATTTTTGACTTTTGATTCTGTTGGTTGTGTTTTCAGGATTCTGCTCATAGAAATTTTTAAGGGGCTAAAGTAGCAATAGTGAAAACAACAACGTTGTCTACTGTATCACTGAGAAATACATGGTGCATTCGCAGCCTTACTCTGGCGGTGTACTGCACCTTACTTGGATTGCCATCCATCCACAGTGTCATTCCAACTCAACAAGGCAGTCCATCATCATGTGCAAGAATATTTAGTTGTGGGATTCTAAAATTAGTCCTAGGAATATAGAAACTCCTAGATACTATCTCAAGGGCATTTGATGATTCTAGAAACTGTTTTTTCCTCCTCTGAATATCTGCAGAAAAACTGTCATTGTCCTTCCTTTGTAACTTAATATATCTTGTCTATAGTTGTTTAGTATCTTTTGTATGTGTGTGTTGCCTTCTCAATTCGATTATAAATTTATTTGTAACACCATGAACATCCAGTGGAGTGTGTACATAGTTGTCCTGCTATTATTTATTAATAGAACAAACTAAACACTGCCCCATTCAAGGTTAGCCTCAAGATTAGCTTGATGCATTTTCCTCTCGTGTGATCTGCTCCATTTAAATAAAAACAGCTTTAGTGATGAAAGTTGTTCATGATCCGGCTCCTACCTGTCCCTTCTCAGCAGTCTCTGCATCTTGCAACACATTCTCTAGCTACTTAGACAACACTCAGCTCCCTGACCATGCCATGCAGACTAGATCGGGACTTCATGAGGTCACAGACTGGGAATAGACAAAATAATGAGGACAAATGGTTTCAATTTATAAGGTGACAGGTTTGGGTTCAATATCAGAGCCACCAACAAAATGGGTACCTTGCAAGGAATTAAGTGATGTCACTGGGATAGGGTGCTCTCTATAAAGTAACATGTCTGATTCGTTTTTCTTAATATATCTTTTCATCTACATCTA
>VMDR010016215.1:0-21401 GCA_007922815.1 Macrotus californicus | reverse complement strand
TTCATCATCACCAAGCCCTTATTATATGAAATGCTAAAGGGACTTATCTAAGAAGAAGAAGATAAAAAATATGAACAGTAAAATGACAACAAACTCACAACTATCAACAAATGAACCTAAAAGAAAAACAATGAAAACAAAGACTAAGCAAACAACCAGAACAGGAACAGAATCATAGAAATGGACATCATACGGAGGGATTTCAGTGGGGAGTGGGAAGGGAGAGATGGGGGTAAAATGTACAGGGAAAAAGAAGGTTAGTAGGCATAAGGTAGACAGGGAGAGATAAAAAATGGTATGGGAAACAGAGGACTCAAAGAACTTATATGCACAACCCATGGACGTGAACTAAGGTGGGGGGAATGCTGGAGGGTTGGGGGGAGGGTGGAGAGGGGATAGAGGGGGGAAACTTGGGAAAACTGTAATAGCATAATCAATAAAAAATATTAAAAAAAATAATCCTCAGTGAGCCCTGGCTGGGGAGCTCAGTTGGTTAGAGCATCATCCTAATACAACAAGGTTATGGGTTCACTCCCCAGTTAGGGCACATACAAGAAGCAACCAATGAATGCATGGATGGGTGGAACAACAAAATCGATGTTTCTTTCTCTCCCTTACTCTCTCTAAAAATCAATACAATTTTTTTAATTTAGAAAAAATAAGACTACAATGATTAACTGTGACTTCAATTATAGACTGATTTGCCATTCCTATTTAACTATACCTATATGTGAACTCTCCCCCAACTGACAGCCAAATGTAAGGGCACTGAACACAGTGAACACAGCTGGACAGCTGGGAACAAAGATCCAGGCTCTGAATTACTAAATTCATAGGTCACCATTCCTGATGTGAGACACAAACCACTTACAGAGGCAAAAAGAGATAGAATTGGCTTTTTCCCCCTTATCTGGAAAAAGGGTGCAAAAGACTCACAGACAAAGGAAGAGAATGTTTCAGAAAGAAAAAGAGAGGGGAGCACTTCCAGTCAAGATAGAGGTATGGGTAAACGTGGTTCACTTACTTACACAACCACAGCAAAAATTACAACTAAACTACAAAATAACTATCACCCAGAATCATCAGAAAACCTAGCTGTATGGAAGTCCGACAACCAAGGAATTAAAGAAGTCACATTTATTCAGACAGGTAGGAAGGAGACATGGAGACACAGAGACATGGAATGGATGATTCCACACCCATGTGTGATGGATAAAAATTGGGAGGGATATCTCGGGAGCGAGCAAGATCCCAGCCCCACACCAAACCACCCTAGCCCAGGGTTCCAGTGCCAGGAAGGTAAGTCCCCATAACTTCTGGCTATAAAAACCAGTGGGGGCTGGGGCAGAGGAAGAAACTGCAAGATTCTCAAAAGACTCCTCTTAAAAGGCCTGCAACGGACTTAGGACTTATATAGACTCACTCCCCCTGGGCTGCAGCACCAGGGCAGCAGCATGAAGGGCACCAGTGGCGTATGGGGAGAAACTAAAGTACCTGGCATCAGGGCTAATGCCCGTGGACAGTTTCCTACCAGACAAAACTCCAGAGGCCAGGCAGCAGCCATTGTCCCTTTTCTGAGCCTTCCCCCACAGAGCCACAGAGCGACCGCACCATGCCTGACATTCCATCAGCCTAGTTCACAGGGTTGCTTCACCCTGGCAATTACCTAAGGCTCTGCCCCATCCAACTTATGGGTGTGCTTTTCTACATTAGGCCACACTACTAAGACAGCGAGTCAAAGCAGCTCTACCTAATACACAGAAACAAACACAGGGTGGCTGTCAAAATCAGGAGAAAAAGAAATATGGCCCAAGACACATCATAATTAAAATGCTAAAGGTTAAGTATAAAGAGAGAATCTCAAAAGCAGCAAGAGAAGAGCAGAGAGTTACCTACAAAGGAGTTCCCATAAGATTGTCGGCTGATTTCTCAAAAAAAACTTTGCAGGCTAGAAGGGACTGGCAAGAAGTATTCAAAGTGATGAAAAGCAAGGACCTACAACCTAGATTATTCTATCCGGCAAAGCTTTCATTTAGAATGGAAGGGCAGGTAAAGTGCTTCCCAGTCAAGGTAAAGCTAAAGGAGTTCATTATCACCAAGCCATTATTATATGAAATGTCAAGGGATTTATTTAAGAAAAAGATCAAAACAATAAACATTAAAATGGCAATAAATTCACAACTATCAACAATTGAATCTAAAAAACACACTAAGCAAATAAATAGAACAGAAACAGAATCATAGATATGGAGCTCATCAGGATGGTTACCAGTTGGGAATGGGAAGTAGGGGAATGGGGGAAAAGTGCAAGGATTAAGGAGTATGAATTGGTAAGTACAGAATAGGCAGGGGCATGTTAAGAAGCATGTTAAGAACAGTACATGAAATGGAGTAGCTAAAGAACTTACATGCATGACCCATGGACATGAACTAAGGTGAGGGGGACTGCCAAAAGGAATGGGGGTACTGGGTGGAAGGCAGCAAAAGGGGAAAAATTGGGACAACTGTAATAGCATCATCAATAAAATATATTTTAATTAAAAAATCACACATGGGTGTGGAATCATCCATTCCATGTCTCTGTGTCTCCATGTCTCCTTCCTACCTTTCTGAATAAATGTGACTTCTTTAATTCCTTGGTTGTTGGACTTCCATACAGCTAGGTTTTCTGATGATTCTGGGTGATAGTTATTTTGTAGTTTAGTTGTAATTTAAAAAAAAGAAAGAGGAATATGGAGTTTTTGCCTCCCCTACCACAGACCTGGTCTTAAAGAAAATACAAGAAGATCCCCTATGAAAGTTTAGGGGGGTTCTGAAAGAAACAGCTGGGCAAGGGAAAAGCAAGAGAAATGGTGGGAGGTGGCTATAGACAGGAGGTGATCCCATCAGTTTTCCGAGTTACCTGAGGATCCAAGTGACATGGATAGGACAGACTAACAAGGGTCATCAGAGGATGTCAATAAGTAAGCCCAAGAACATGACAAGACTTCAAAAGCAGACAGTGCTGGCCTCACCTACTGCCATCTGTGATTGTGCAATTACCCCAGGAATTGGACCAGTGTTGGAGAAGAAGAGGCAGGAAGTTTAGAGAGCTCTGAACTGACTTAAAATGAGTCAATAAGCCTGAAATTACATTCCCTCAGAATTACTGGATTGGATCCCTACTTACCTAAAGACATCTAAATTAAACTGTCTGGCTCTGGCCTCATAACTCAGTTGGTTAGAGCATTGTCCCTATATGCCAAAGTTGCAGGTTTGATTCCCTGTCAAGGCACATACAAGAATCAACCAATGAATCCATAAAAGTAAGTGAATAAGTTTTCTGCTAGGAAGCAGGCTGGGGACACAATCAGACATTAAAGTCACTTCTAAAAATTAAGGAAGTGCCATTTCTCTCCAGTTCCTAATCTTGCAGCTGAATTGTTACAGAGTAGAATGTCAGAAAGAGTACTAGTCCTATTCCTATGTGATCTTGGGTAAATCACTGACCCACATGGGGCCTCGTTTCCTCCTTATAAAATGGAGTTAGAGTTAATTCCACAAATAATTTCTTTTTAAGATAAGATCATTATTGTTTTGTTAATTATAAGAGTTACATAACAAACGTTCACTGAGCTCTAACTACATATAAAGGAGGAAAAGGTGAATAAGACATGGTCTCTGTTCATAAAGAGTTCACAATATGATGGGGGAAGAAAAATGTAACCACGGCCATAGGGCAAAGTCTCACTATAATAAAGTTATAAACATTATGAAGAAAGGGTGGGGCCTGTTTAGGGAGCATGATATGTGGCTAGAACGTGAGATGCTTGGGAGGTGTGGCTGGAAGTGAGATTGGGCTGGCAGAGGCCACACACTAGCCCCCCATGGGCCAAACCGACCTTGAGGCTGTTTTATTGGCCTGCATGATGTTTTGGTTAAAATATTATTAAAATTTAACTTGCTTATCTTTAATTGTGGAATGCGCTCTCTTCATGTAAACGGGAGTTATAGTAAAAAATAAATAGCACCAGACCTATATAAATATATTACTCCAAAAGTGGGAGAGGCAGGAAACAGGGAAAACAAATGGCAGATGAAAGGCACTCACCAGAAAAAAAATTAACATGAAACAGATGATAATTATGAACAACAAAGAACTCAGAGGGCTGAGTGAATTTTAAAACAGAACATCAAAGCAAAGATGTCCTAGTTCAAAGGAGAGATGAGGAGACAACTGGAGGAAATGGCATTGGCAGAGCTGAGGAGAGAAGTGTTTAAAAAAAAATCTCAGAAGTGAAGATCATTTCCGAAACATCAAAAAGGAAGCTAGCCTCGCTCGATACAGAAGATAGGGTTGCAAAAAGCAAGTGAAGGAGTTGAAAATGAACAGTTAAAAAGGAACCAGAAAATAATATAGCTAACAAGTATAGAGATAATACAGGGATGTGAGGTAACATAAGTACATGGCTTTCTTCGACTTTTATAGCTACAAATCTTTTTTTGCTGGTTTTATTGCAATATAATTGTATTAGTTTAAGGTGTGTACCATAATGATTCGATATATGCATATATGTAGTCACTTCACATATACTGTATGTGTATGTGAAGTGACTGCCACAATAAATTTGATTAATATCTATCACCTTACTTAGTTAAAATTTTTTTCTTGTGATGACAACTTTCAAGAGCTATAAATCTTAAGACACCTTTTAAACCTGATAAAGAAACAGATGTGTAAGCATACTTAAAGATAGAAAGGGAACCAATAATAATAATCAAGCCTGGAGAGAAAAGGATGAAAAAGTATAACAATTCATCTTTTTTGACTCTTGAATTTTATATATTCATATATATGAATAGGTTATATATATATGAATTAGGTTCATATATATATAATATCTATAATTCATATGTATATAAAACCTATTCAAGAAATGAATGAATTTTTTAAGTAATAAAATAAAATCAGTGTAATGCAATAAGGAACGCAGAGCTACTGGTAGAGCACTATATAAAAACAGGTTCACTCAAAATTAAACGGGAACTAAAAGATTGCATCTGAATAGAAGTCAGTTAAAAGAGAGAAAGGCAGAAGGATACAGATTATCTAGGCTTCTGAACGCACATTGGTTTATCAGGAATGAGAATTACTAATCACTGAGTTAACTGCAAACACAATGCAGCTACATTGAGCACACTAGTCCAGTTATCCACAGCTCAACAAAACATCAAAAAAAAAAAACACCAGATCTTCACTCCAAGATCAAACACATTTGATAAAATAGGGTCCCAAAAGAAGTTAGTAAAGTCAGTACAGAGACCAAGAGCAAGCTTCTTAGACTTTGCATTAAATTTAAAAATGCAGAAAATGGAACATCCTGGAGGCTTTTTATCCAAGCATCTCATTAGCTGAATCCGCTTCCTCTTTACCATGAGCACAGCTGGCCCCCTGGACTGATGTCTGTAATGTATGGTGTGTGTAAAGGAACTTACAGGATCACTAAATCCGTTGGAAACCTAAATTTCTTGTCCACTAGTAACATCTTAAAATTTTCTATTTAATATCTCACATTTAAAACACACAAAAGAATAAGTGTTGAAGAGGATATGGAGAAATGGGGAGCCTTGTGCGTTGTTGATGGGAATTTAAAATGGTGAGGCTGCTCTGGAAAATAGTACATGGTTCCTCATAAAAGTAAATACAGAATTAGGACACAATCCAGCTATTCCACTTCTGGGTATATACATCCGTAAGAATTGACTGCAGGGACTGGAGAGAAATCTGTACACCAGTGTTCGGAGCAGCAGCATTCTTGATAGCTAAAAGGTGCAAACAGCACAAATGTCCATCGAAAAATGAATGGATAAACAAAATGTGGTGTTGCATACAATGAAATATTAGTCACACTCTGGGTGGGTTCCAGGATACCTGGAAATTACCTAAAACAGTATGCCAAAGTATTTAAGTTCATCACTCTTCTAGGAAGAAGTATTTTTTAAGCTTCCAGGGGCTTGCTGACCCATGAAGGGTTTAGAATAACTGAATCCAATTTTTGGATTTAATCCCTAAGGCCCCTCCCATTCTAACATCCCACAATTCTAGTAGCTCTCTAAGATCTGTCCTTCCATCTCTAATATTCTAGGATTCTAATACAGATGAAAAAATGAACTGGAGATCTAACATTCCATGATTGCAAATACCACAGAGTTCATTCCCTTTCCTGAGAGGAAAGGATTCAATTTTTCAATGTGGAATTCTAAGCTCTGTACGATTTAACCTCCAACTGACCTTTCGCCCTTAGCTCCCATTCCTTCCCCACTCCTCAACCACTCCCCTGTCTTTCCAGCAGTTTCCACAAAGTTTTGCCCCCATTTACACTGTACCTTGGTATAGACAGTGCCTTCTACCTGGAATGCCCAACTTCACCCTTTTTCTTCTGGAGTCTCAGTTTAAAGGTTCCCTCCCCGGTGGGGCCTTCAGTGACCCCTCACCCTTGCAGCAGGGTTTCGTGTGCTCCCTTAGCCCTGGACGCCGACTGCCCGTTACCCCACAGGGAATAGGACTGTTGGTTCACTCAGGGCAGCAAACCCAGCTGCCAAGAGGCCAGGCAGAGGAAATAGAGGTTTGAAGCTAGTAGTTATAACAAACTCTCAGCCCCTGTTTTCCCACCTCTGAAAAGACAATAGAGAACAATACCAGCTTGAGGAAAACAAGCTGACAGCAATAGCATTGTAAATGCAACTAACATTCTACAGTATTTCAGGGAATAACAGGGAGTGGTGGGGACTGAGGCCAACTGGGACAGAGTATCTTGTCTCAAGGAAGAAGACTGGACTCAGCTCCAGCTGCCTGTTGACTAGCAGGAATGTGGTGGGTCCAGTTTGGACAGCTCATTCATTTTTTCAAGAAAACCTGGAAATCCAGATTGCGTAAGAAATCTCCCAATTTCTACATGGCAGTAACTAAAAAACATTAAAGATCCATTGTGATGACCTTCGGGTTTTCAGGCTCTGGAAACTGTTCTGTAAAGATCCACTTCTACCCATTCAAGAGAGCGCATCCTATGAGAGGGGGAGCAAGTTCTATATCAGGGCCACTGGTGTGCTGAGGGTTGTTACTGAACAGGCCCACTCATCCTGCACAGAGCTCAAAGGGACTGCAAGTGTCACACAGACCTTTCATATGGGGCATGTTTCTCTCTGGGCCTCAATTTCCCTAGCCATAAGACGGAGATAACAAAATATATCTGTGAGTCTTCCGGTGACTGGTGGGACAGACTTCAGGACTCTCGGGAAGTCTGGGTACTTGGCAGGGAGCCCTGTTGGCTGCCTGGACTGGGGGGCCCCAGGTGCAGATTTGGAGACTCCCTAGCAGATGCCAAGTGATTTCACTTGGGCATTCGACTTCTCAGATCCTTGGCACCCCATGCTGCCTTCACTTGAGACCGAATCACTGTGCTTTCTGGTTCAGGATTGTAGTCCTGGGTTAATTAAGGTGCCTCTGGTTTACAGAGCTCTGTCTGGCAAAAAGGTGCCTTCTGGTTTACAGTCTGTCTGGTATATTACAGAGATCTGTCTGGTAAAAAGGTGTCTTCTGTTTTAATTTGTGTGATATTCCAGGGCTCTGTCGGGTAGAATGGTGGAGGGCGGAGACTCCGTCCCAGGAAACAGTCATTTGGGGCAAATTCTGGTTGATTGGTCGACCTATGCTTAAGAATCTAGGAAAATGATTTTTTTTAATTGTAATACTTCTTAGCTTATGTATAATCTGGACGCAGAAGAATGCTGGTCGCTAAATGGGTCTTTAAGCTACTTATACTATACTGCAATTCAAGTTGTTTTGTCAAAGACCAGGGAAATGGGAATAGTCTGGAGGATAAAAAAAAAAAGAATCTGCCTGTGGCAGAGAGCAGGGGCTCAGAAGAGAGGGACCAGGAAGATCAGGATGGCTGAGGCAAGCATGGCCAGGGCTCCCATAGCCCCTCCTGCCCTGGGAGATCCTCCTCCTTACTTGGCTGAGGGAGCGAAAGGAGGTGAGCCTGAACTGGTTTATCCACCCCAAACCTGTCAGGGAACCAAATCTGGTGGAGGACAAGCCCCTTCTGGGGCAGGGCAATCATGTTGCAAGGGAAATGGGCACTGGAAAAATGAGCACCCCGAGTGAGGGCAGAGGAGGTCAGAGTCTGAGAACTCAGGTAAAACTATCGGTGTGGGGGACAAATGCCAGATATCAGATACCGGACACTCTGATACCAGAGTGACATATATTACATGGTCAATAGAGCTCTAGCTGAACTGTAACTGGAGTTTCTGGAAGCCCTGAAAGCCCATTTTTCTCGAAGCCATTAGAATGTGCTGTGGGAGATACGGTTTTTTCTCTCTCTGGGAAGGGCTTTGCAGTCAAAACTCCAAGCTCAAATCACTTTCTACCCAGAAGAACAGCTCCACCTACAGGTCCCTCCACAGCACACCCAGCAGTTTCACAAAATCCTGGGAAGGAGGAAGGCAATCCTGGCCAGGGGAAATTGAAAATCAGGTAAACCCCCTTGTGTGGGCTGCTGGAAGGCCAGGGAAGGCAGGGACTCCCAGTAAGAAGCAGTATCCTTTGCAAAAGAAGACCCTCATAGAAATATGCTCAATTAATTCGTAAGTTTTACGAATATAGACTCTTTCAGCTCTGCCACTCCATGTACAAGATTTAAGGGTCATAAATGATATTGTATGGAACAGTATACCTGGGGACAGCCTCTGGTATTCAGCATTGGACTTAAAAGATGCTTTGTTTTGAGCCTTTCCTTTTTCACCATCTTGAAGGCTGTGGAGGAACAGGACTTCTACAACAACAAATATGTCTGGAAGGCTGTGGTCCAAGGCCATTTTTGCTGGCTATAAACGGGGTCTCCGCAACCAGAGGGAGCACACAGCCCTTCTTAAAATTGAAGGCGTTCATGCTCGAGATGACACGGAATTCTATCTAGGCAAGAGATGTGCTTATGTGTACAAAGCAAAGAACACAGTGACTCTTGGTGGTGAACCAAACAAAACCAGAGTCATCTGGGGAAAGGCAACTCGTGCTCATGGAAACAGTGGCATGGTGCGTGCTAAATTCCGAAGCAACCTTCCTGCTAAGGCCATTGGACACAGAATCCGTGTAATGCTGTACCCCTCGAGGATTTAAACTTACTGATAAATAAATAAATAACAACCCTGACTGTGTGGCTCAGTTGGGTCCCCTCTGGCAAAGCGCAGGATTCCAGATTGGGGAACATGGTTGGGTTGCAGGTCCAGTCCCTGGTCAAGATAAAAAGAGGAGCCAGCTAACGGATGTTTCCTCTCACACGTCGATGGTTCTCATCTTTTTCTCTGTCCCTCCTCTCTCAAATAAGTAAATAAAATCTATTTTAAAGAGTAAAAAAAAAAAAAAAGATGCTTTGTTTTGCATTCTGGTTGACCAAGACTCTCAACCATTCTTTGCTGTGAATGGCAGGAACTGGAATCTCAGGTCAAGACTCAGTACTGCTGGCCAGTCTTACCACAAGGGTTCAAGAACTCCCCCATGAGTTTTGGGGAAACCCTGAGCCAGGACTTAAAAAAGGTTCTAAAAATGTAAGGAAGAACTCTGTTACAATATGTAGATGCATCATTTAACTAATACTATGACTACCTTGAACCATTTGGCATCTCGTGGCTATAAAGTATCAGTACAGAAGTCCCAGATATGCCAAAAAGCAGTAAGGCTTCTTGGGTTCCTGTTGAGTCTGGTAGAAGGAATCTTACTAGACTTGTCAAATAAACTAGATCACACTGTCCAGGAGTGGCTAGCCTGCTTAAGAGCTGTGGCAGCCACCTGTGAGCTTTTAGAAGAAGCTGAAAAAGTTTTTTGGGGGACAGCCTATTACCATTTACACACCCCACCAAGTGTTGAGCCTGTTGGAGCAAAAAGGAAATTTGTGGCTCACTGCTGGAAGAATGGGCAGGTACCAAGCAATTCAAAACTCTAAGTTCAATTCTGCCTCCCTTCTCTTAGAGCCTGCCTCGGCTGCGCTAATGCATGACTGCACTGAAATAATTAATGAAGTTTATTCTAGCAGAATTGATTTACAGGACCATCTTCTAGAAAAAGCAGACTGGACTCTATATGCAGATGGAAGCAGTTACACAGACAAAGGAAACAGAAAGGCTGGATATGCAGCTGTGACTTCTGAAGGAACAGTAGAGACCAAGTCCTTACTTCTAGGAACCTCTGCTCAAAAAGCTGAACTGAATGCACTGACAAAGGCACTGGAATTATCACACAAAATGAGAGTGAGTGTGTATATCGACTCAAGTTACGCTTTCCTCATTTTGCACGCACACGGTTCTCCCTGGAAGGAAAGAGGACTATTAACTTCCAATAAAAAGGAAATTAAGCATGTAGCAGAAATTTTAGAAGCTGTCCAGTACCTTTCCTGGTGGCAGTTATGCACTACCTCAGGCATCAGAAAGAAGACACTGAAGTGGCTAGAGGAAACAATCTGGCTGCTCAAGCAGCAGAAGAGGCTGCTAAAGGAAGATTTATAATGCCTTTGATAACTGATCCCAACTTGTCACAATTCGACCCTGGATATTTGACTGCAGACTTGGAGGAAACTAAGAGCTGGGGTTTTGAATCACTTACATTAAACCATGGCACACAGGTCCTAGAATTTCTAAAGCCACGTCTGTCAGAAGAACAATCCTAAGACAGATCCCCATTAGAAAAAAGAAGGGAAACAATACCAAGGGCAATGCCTGTTTGAAAATTGGCAAACAGATTCTATCTACCCAGACGCCGAGTGTCCAAGGATGGAAATATGTGTTAGTGTCTGTTGATACCTTTCCAGGATGGGTAGAGGCCTAGCCTACTAGAACTGAGAAATCCTCGGAGGTAATGGAAGCCCTACTGAAGGAAATAATTCCTCGCTTTGGCCTACCCAGCAGCATCCAGAGTGGTAATGGACATGCTTTTGTTTCAGAAGTTACATGGATAATTAGTAAATTTTTAGGAATCAAGTGGAGACTCCACATGGCATGGAGACCTCAGGCTTCCGGGAAGATGAATCACACCTGGAAGAAAAATGTAGTCATACTATGTCAAGAAATTCAATCTCCATTGGGAGCCAGTATTACCTATTGCCCTGCTCAGGACAAGAGTGGCTCCCTGAAATGAGATTCAAGTGAGTCCTTATGAGATTGTGTACAGGTGACCATTTCAGGTTATGATTGGGATGGGAGATATGTATGTAGATCAGAAAGTGAAGGTAAATAACTATGTATAACATTTAAGCCAGACCCGAGCTGTGATTAATGACCTTAGCTGTATTAGAGACCTCTCCCTCATACTCCTCTGAGCCTGGATATAAGATGCTACTCAAGACTTGGAAGACAGGGTTCCCAGAAGCCAACTACAAGAAAAGTGGACTGAACCTCTATCAAATAAACTTTTATTTTATGTCTTATAGGTGTGTGTACTCCCCTGGAAAGATAATTGGGGACCTATGGTAATTCTAAAGGACAGGGAAAAGTTTTCTTTAAATATACGAATGTGGTCCTAGCTGGAAAATGTGCAAATATTGTCAACTGCACTAATACTGTTTTGATGAATTGCAACACCCAACTAAGATATCTTATGTTGTTTTAGTTTGTAAAGTAATCTTATAGAAATAAGATAATTAAAAACTAACAGAGGGGATGATAGGGGAACTCAGGAGTTAAAGATTTTAGCCTTCCTTGATAGGCTGACGTGAAAGGCAGACTGAACGCTGACTTTTCCAGTTTCAAGTCAGCTGTCACGTGGAATACATCACTTAATGAAGGACTCTCAGACCTACATGCTTTTACCTGCATCATCTCACTGAATTCTCCTAACTTCCATGAGGTAAATTTTATTACATCCACATTTACAGATAAGAAAACTAGCTCAGCGATAGCAAACAACTTATCTAAAGAAGACCACAGTAAACATTTTAAAAGCCCTGTCTTTCCAAGGGCTTTACTAGTTTAATCCTCTCAACAACTCTGGCCTAAGGCAAATAAACCCTGCAATGGGGATTCATTCCACCAAGGCAGCCCACAATGACATTGAATTTTTAAAAAATCACGTAAACCATATGTGTAATTTAAAACTTTCTAGCAGCCACATTTTAAAAGTACCGTAAAATGACACAAATGAAATTGATAGGGAAAATCAGGAGTTAAAGATTTTAACGTCAGTCATAGTTGATAGGTTTAAAGCTATTATTCCAGGAACTGGCATGCATGACCTACAAGAATCCTGGAGGTGGACCAGCGATTCAACCCTCGTCTCCAGGGGGTCTGCAGGAGAGGTGGATGGTATCTGAGCCACTATGCTCCAGAGGGAGGGAATGTAAAGAATTGTCGATAAACAAATAAATACTCAGACCGAAACCAATTAACCTTTTTTCCAAACCCCTCTTCCCACCCTTTTTCCTCCTTGTAAAAAGGATGGCTTGAGATGAAATGTTAAGATCTATTGCCAGCATCTGAATAAAGCACCTATGAAGATTCAACCCTTGTCTCTACTTACTGATTCTGGTAGTGTCAGGGAGCATGAACACTGACTTTTCTGGTTCCAAAATTAAATCTAATCATATATTTCATTTGATCCAATATATGCAAACTATTATCATTCCAAGAAATAATATAAAAATTACTCAGATGCTTTTCATTATTTTTTTCACACTAAGTTCTTGTGTATTTTAGATTACAGAACCTCTGAATTCTAATTGGCCACCTTTCAAGGGCTTGGTAAGCACATGTACTAGTGCCCACCATACGAAGCAACGCATTTAGTGTATTTATCAATCCTAAAGTTAAAAGCCCAACCCACGGAGCCACCTGTCCCTCGGTTTCAGAGGACACGCAAGAAATAATAAGGGCAAAGAGTTTCTTTGACTGGGAAGGGCTAGTTTTACTGTTTCCTGAGGATCTTACACACGTTATATTCTGTCAGAACTTTCTCCGGTCGAGCCCTGACTCCGCGTGCGCCCGACGTTCAGCTGTCCCGCCGAGCGCAGGGGTCGGGCGCCAGGCCCCGCGACCCCGAGACTCGCCAACACCCTAATCCGTATCTAGAGAGCGAACGCGCAAGCTGGAGCGGGCTGGCACCGGTCACCTCCAAGCAGACGTCAGCACCGCGGGAAGGAAGCTCGCTGGGCTCCGGTCCCTCCTCCGACTCCTCCCCATCCACCAACTCTGACTCCGGCTAGAACTCGTGCTTGCAAGAGCCACCCTCCCAAGGAAGCCATTGCGCGCTTAGATTGGCCTGCGCCTGCGCGGTCGCTGTTGCCTCCCGACGCGACTCGAGAACGCCAGGGGGCGCCGCTTCCTGTGGCCGGAACTCGTCTTCTCTGCGCCTGCGCGTCCAGCTCAACTTAGAGACGCCCCGGACTCTTCCGTTTTCGTCAGCTTCAGGCATTCCGCTGCAGTCGGTGAGTTTAGCGCGCTCTCCTTCCCCGGCGCGTCCGCCTCCCTCGTGGTTGCGCAGGCCCTCCCCTTTAGCGGAAAATGTTTTCTTTCTCGCTCCGCCCCGGCGCAGACGCAGTGCTGAATCTACAACCGCAGAACAAAGAATGACGTCCAGAGCCGGAGTTATGGCGGCCTTTGCGTCTACCGCGATGCCGCGGGAGAAAGAGGAGGGAGCTGGTGGGAGCTCAGACCCTCAGCGTAACCCTGCGGGTCCCTCGTCGACTCCTGAGGCGCCAACGCCCGCCGCCGAGCCCTCCAGCCCCAATGCCTCTGTCCCCGAAGCCATTCCTCCAGCTCCCGCGGCGGCCTCTGCGGCGCAGGAGCTGCCCCTCGAGCCTCCACCTTTGGGGTCCGCGCCGCTTGCTGAAGCCGCTCCGCGCTCCCTTCCAGGCCCTGGAGGCTCCCGGCTTGGCCCGGAGACGTTCCGCCAGCGTTTCCGACAGTTCCGCTACCAGGACGCGGCGGGCCCGCGAGAGGCGTTCCGGCAGCTGCGGGAGCTCTCTCGCCAGTGGCTGCGACCCGACATCCGCACGAAGGAGCAGATCGTGGAGATGCTGGTGCAAGAGCAGCTGCTAGCCATCATGCCCGAAGCGTTGCGGGCCCGCCGTCTGCGCCGCCGCACCGATGTTCGTATCACCGGCTGAGCTGCGGGAGGCCTGGTCCGGGCGCTCTCTGGACTGGAGGGAGCCATGATCGGGCCTGAGCCTGGCTCCTCACTCCGCGTTAATGAAAAACGAGCTTTTTGGCAGCTTGTGTAGTCTGTTGTGGCCCTTTTGTTCGTTCTTTACTGGGTTTATTTTCCTGAGCATATTTCCAGTCTTCTTTCTGGCTTGTGGCGAACCCAAGTTGGGAGCCTATGAGAATAAAGCCTTTGTTTCTTACTCACTTGGCCTTCGTTGGCTTTTGTGGGATCATTGCCTGTTGACTCGGCCTCGGTATTCGCCACATCTGGGAAATTCTAATCCCGTACACTTTCCAGGACCCCACTTAGGTGTCCTTTGTTTAGTTGGAGGCTTTAATGAGGGTTCCATATTCGCCCCTACCTCTCACTAGCTAGAATCTGAGCTTGTTTTCCTACCTGAAAGAAATAGTGACGTCTTGGGTTATAGATAGGTGGTTGTAGCCTCTTGCAGGCAAATAGCTAGCTCTGCTTGTTTAATGACTGTTTAACTGGCTACCTCTATACTATCACTGCCACCAACTTGCCCCACTAGCCTGCCTTTTGGGCATAGAGTCCCGAAAGGCCTAAACCATAGGGCTGTTTTAATAAGTTTCAGTGCACTTATATAGGCTAGTCATTTTCTAGCTCTGGTTTAAGCCTCCAGACTCACCTTCCCTGCCAAATTTTAGGCCTCTAGAAGGATTTAAGCAGAACTGGTGTGCATTAATGGAATTTATTTTTTTTTAGGACAAGGGAGGAAGAAGGAAACATCGATATGAGAAACTGATTGGCTGCCTCTTCCACACCCCCAGCTTGGGACAGCCTGCAACCCAGGCCTGTGCCCTGGCTGGGAATCGAACCTGCAACCTTTTGTTTTGCAGGATGATTCCCAACCCACTGAGCTACACCAGTCAGGGAAACTAATGGGTTATTTATATTGCTGGAGCTATCCATTTTGATCTTCAACTGTCTCCATCTATTTTTTTTTTTTAAATAAGCATAATTGTTTATAAAGGGAAGAAGGAATTTGGGAACAGGGAAGCTCTGCTATGAAGCGTTAAAGTTTAAAGCCTTGCCATGGCCAGGTAGCGCAGTTACAGTGTCTCCCTGATAGCCAAGGTTGTGGGTTCCATCCCCAGTCAGGGCAACCACATGAATCAAACAATCAGTTGAAAAAATGTCTCCTACACCAAAAGGCTGGGGATTCAACTCCCAGTCAGGCCACACACATAGATAGCTTGTTTGATCCCAGTCTAGACAAGTATGGGAGGCAACTGCTAGATGATTCTCTCCCCCTCTCTCTAAAATCAATCAACTTTTTTTTAAAGATTTTATTTTCAGAGAGGAGAGAGAAACATCGACTGGTTGCCTCTTGTTTGCCCCCAAATGGGGACCCTGTCTGCAACCTAGACATGCCCCAACAGGGAGCTGCATCAGCGACCTTTTAGCTCACAGGCCAGTGCTCAACACACTGAGCCATACCAGCCAGGGCCAATAAACATTCTTTTTTAATTAAAAAAATCAACTAATGAATGCATAATTAAGTGGAGCAACAAATCAATGTTCCCTTCTCTCTAAAATTAATAATAAATAAATAAAGCCTACTCTGTTCCTTGAATCTTTAGCCCAACCAAGGAGCTAATTAGAATCCACTGGCAGTTTGGATTGGTCTGAGAAGGGTCCTCAAAAGTAGGTGCCATCTCTTACCAGGAAGTCCAAACCTGTCTTCCCTGCACTGCTTTCAAAATCTAATAAGCCCTGCAGTTTGTTGACATCACAAAACATGAGCTAGACTGGGCTAGAGGCTGGTGTAGGGCATTTTTCCTTTTGAATATTAGACTTAAATGAATTCAAGAGTATTCTGCATACTTTCTTGGGACTTAGGATCTTGAGCCTGCATCCATCTACCTCCTTGCAGAAGATAAGCCTGTTTAGAATGTAAAAAGCAGATGTCCTTTAAACTGGTTCCCAACCCCTGGGCCCCTAGGGAAGCTCACCTGCTCCCCTTCCTGTCCGGCCCTGCTCCCGCCCCTGCTGTCTTCCATGAAACCAGTCCCTGGTACCAAAAAACGGTTGGGGACTGCTGCTTTAAGAGATGTTTACAAAAAATTAAATAGTGTGTATTAATAGAGAATTTCATAATTCAATAATGTGACAAAATATAGCAACAAAAACCTGTTTTATTTTTTCGAAATACAGATACAGAAGTTTGCATGTTTTGCAAATATTGCTTCAAAGCAACATTTCTATATACAGCGCCTTCTGTTCTAATAGCGCGTAAACATAGATATGTATCCACAGTGCAATGTTGGCTCATCAAGGGTCCACCTTACATATACTCTATCACTTAAAGAAACAAAATGATTAGTCAGACCAGAACTGTTTTTGTCAAGGCAATTTTTTAAAGGTGGATAGTTTTACTCAAAACTTAGGTAGTGTACATATTTCTAAATGGTAACAGTAATATTTGCAAATAACAGTTTCCAGTGCTCCAAATTGGGGTTTATTCAACTTGACCCAGGAATGAGGATGGAGCCCCTCAACATGGCTTTAAATTAGGGAAGTACACTGAGGTTATCAGAACTTGGGAGTCATCCCTGCTTCCCTAAGGACGAAAATCACAATGAGTAAAATGGAATTGTTTCTTCAATTAACGGACAAAACTAGGGTAGTTCAGTTTCTGATTCCATCTTTGAAAAAGACATGAGATTGACTACCTTAAACTACAGCTTCCCAGGATGTGACACTCAAACTTATTTTTAGGAAAAAAAAAAATTAGTACTCTAATAATACAAGTCATCATAACTCACAGTTGTGGCTACAGAAAACCATCCTGTTTCTTTCCTTTTCAGACAAGCATCACATAGTTCTCATAATGTGGCTGTCTGATAAATTATGCAAAACAGATGCCATGCACACTCCTTGAGCGTTTCTTCCCATACCAGAAACGCCAACTTTAGCAATGGGAAACAGCCTCTTGTAGAGAGGAATTGTGTCAGCTTTTATTACAGATGTCATAGCTACTACATGTACTCCTTCTGATGGATAAGCTACAGCAGGTCAACTTGTCCTAAATTCGCTTTACCTCACATGGTGAACAAATCACTGGACAGCACACCCTGAACAGATCTTGGTACAGAGGCCTTCATGACCACAGTGACCTGTGCCTTAAAGCCTAACCATTCCACAGACCACAGGAGATAACTGTTGTTGCTACTGAGATATTGGCTACTTCACGTTTACATAGTAAATATTTGCAGCATATAACATTACAGATTCATAAACCCATAATTAACTTGTGAGTGTTAATGGACAACTGTGCTTTGCTTTTCGCCTTTAGTGATAAGAAAACTAAACCGTGAAATGAGTCACTCCTCAAAACATGAAACATTTTCTTTAACTTTGCCTAGTAAGGAAAAACAACAATATAGCAATTACACGTGGAACCGTAACCTTCGAGAGTAACAGACACTGTCTCTAAAGGTACAGACTGTACCTGGACCTTAAGCAGCATCATCACCTTGATCTCACAAAATAATACAAACAGGAAATTTAAAGTGTTAAAGTATATTAAAACAAACCTGAAAATGCCACTACTGAATATACACCCTTCAGGGAAGGAGGAAAGCAACACTTAGAATCTGAAGTTTGTTTACAACAATATAAAATAAGGTAATTTCCCAAATCACATTCTTTGTAACAAATCTTTACAGTGAAAACGTTCAAAATTTTGGGAAACATTTTTTGGACATTGAGTAGAACTGGGAAGCTGTCAATATTAAGAAGTGGGTAGAAAATGCTGTCCTTTGGGTTCCAGACCCTGCCTGCTTCAGCTTGGAATTCCTCCTAGATTCATAGTACAGTGAGATTCTAGTTCCTCCACAGGCTGATGGGCTCTGCTACAGAAGACACTACCCAGCCAACTCTGGGGTGAAAGCATACGAAACTTGTCCCCGGCACCATGAAGTCATGCAAGAGATGTGGTGAGGAAAGTGAAGAGTCCTACAGAGAAGGTAGGGCAGCCAAGGCCTCTGCTCCTTCCCAATCTCCACAGAATGATGACATCACGACATTCCCATGAAGCTGGAAAAATGAAAATGATGTCTGCTGCCTAAATCCATGCCAGGCAGAAACCAGAAGGCTTGGCATGTACCCCAACCTGACAGAAAAGTCAATTAAATAAGCTGCAAGTTGAATTTACAACTGTTTCCGACGAAACTTTTTTGGCTCTCATTCCATTTATCATCAGTGGCACGATTTCAAGTGAAGTTTGTGCAAAAAGACTCACTCTCCATCCAACAATGTGCACAGAAGAAGGGAATCCCAAGAGTCTTATTTGCTACCTTCTTGGTAGGCTCTGAGATCAGAGTGCCTGGCCCTCCGGCAGCCAAAATGGCCTCTTTGTCCAATGTCCATCACACCCCCTCTGCCCAGATCCCTGAAGTCAGTCGGTGTCACGTGCATTCGGCATGCTAGGTTTATTTATTTAAAAATGCAAAGTTCTTCCTGCAGGCACCCCAGGATTGTGCCCACATTAGTTCTGGGTGCCCAGGTTCATGTTGAGCAGCAGAGCGCGATCTGCTGTACCTTGCCCAGGTCCGTCAGCAGCTGCTTAATGCAATGCTTGAGCTGAGGAAGCCTGGCCAGTGGCTGCGGGGGCTCCAGTTCCCCAGTGTAGTCCAGCCAGCTCTCCAACACTGTAGGCAGAAGAGAGAGAGAAGACCCAGTGAGTTCCCAACACTTGATGTGCAAAACTGTCAACGAGAATTTCAGCACCATATCCCATTTGACTGCCCGTGGAGGACTGGGAAGGGAAGGCCAGCTCAGGAAACAAGGCCAGCTCATCACCCTCTCTACAAAGTACTCGTATTACTCCTGGGACAAAGCTCAAATGCTTTAGAGCAGTAGAGTCCCACCGAACTTTCTGTGATGATGGAAGTGGTCTATGTGTTGTCTCATAGAGTAGCCACTGACCATATGTACCTACTGAGCACTTAAAAATGCAGCTAGTGCAAATGAGGAACTAATTTAAATCTTATTCAATTTCAATCAAGCAGCCGCACACAGCAAGTCCGTTACTGTAGCAGTGCAGCTCTAGAGTCTAGAAGGCTTCCTCAAGCAACGTACAGCCTCTCACACAGTCCTTTCCCCTCCTCAAACCCAGCCCCCACCTTCCTTCCCACCTTTCTAAATGCTTTGTTTCCTGCAAGTTCCTTCTTAGAGAAACTTTTCCTAACTCTACATCCTGAGTCTGGTCCCTGTGCTATGGGTGCTATGCTCTCTCATGTTCTCCTCCTTTGGAGCACCTACCACAGTTTGGAATCATATATAATGGGATGACTTAATACTTAATTCATCTTTCCTACGAAAGTAGAGGCTGAGTCTGCCTTGTTCACCACTATACCCCTAACATTCAACTGTGTGTGGAACAAAACAAAGGCTGTGAAGAAATGTGGGAATGGCCTGGCGAAATGCCCCACTGACTGCTCAAGCTCCACAGAGCTCACCTGCCTCCCTCTATCAGACTTCGTATTGGTACTTATGCATTCCAAGGAGGAGGAACCCTCCCTCTTCCTGATCCCAACAAGTACAAGGACATGAATAACAATAAGACTGCCTTCTCAGACCTGAACTTGAAAACCAAGAGTAAAGGATCAAAGTCCCGTGAGAGTGACTACCGACCGCCTGAGCAAGAAAAACTCCATAGTGACCACTTTCAATATATCGGTAAGTCTTTAAAAAAGAAAAAAAAACCCTAGAAGACAGCACTACTCAGCAAAGGGGAAAAAAGACCCCAGCTCAATGCTAGAAGAGGCCATCTGGATGAGTCTAAAGAAGAGGGAGTCAGGGCTGGCTAGATTGATTCCAAGAGACAGACAGACAGACAGACACAAATGGTCCCTGGCAAGATGATCGATCCTACAGCCCTGGCTGGTGTGGTTCAGTGGACTGAGCACCAGCCTGCAAACCGGGCCAGGTCCCCAGTAGGGGGTGCGCAGGAGGCAACCATACACACTGATGTTTCTCTCCCTCTTTATCTACCTCCCTTCCCCTCTCTCTAAGAATAAATAAAATCTTAAAAAAAAAACAACAACAACAATAATCCTACAATTGCTGAGAGGCCCCTCTGTTATGGTCACTATAACTACCTCAGATATAATTCCAGGTTCACCAAAGACATCCCCCAACACTGTGGTGACCCAGGAAGCATACATAGGAAGAAAGAGCACCAGTGTGCACAGACTAGAAGAATCTGAGAATCTGAACATGTCTGTTTAGAACCCCTAAGGTGGAAGCCCTCTCTAGATCTGTACAGCTAACAGCATCTCCTCTGAAGCCCAGCATCCAGCAAGCCTGCCTTTTCTCCACACCATGTGCTGGACCATCACCCTAAGTTTTTCTTTTAAAAAGCTCAAAAGCTTCTCAGCAGCATATGGACCATAAGCAAGGCAGAAGGTTTCATTTCAAATACACTTAGACCACCTGAGTGTATTGCTCTCAGTTGAGGCAATGCTCTCTAAAGTAACATATTTTCTTAAAATAATACATATTTCAAATGCTAAATGATTCAAAATTTTCACGGTTATTAAACATCTTTGGTCTTTTACAATACTATTCTCACAGCTACATATTAAATAATGATTAATATCAAAACAATGACATTTAAAAACATGTATCAGTCCATATAACAGCTTACTAGGCATTTTTAAGAACAGTTTTGTATCCAAATTCCTATGAAAGCTTAGCTTATCCTGACAGTATTTACATGAACTGAGGAGTTCACTCCCTACTACAGTAGAAATAAAACAGGATTCTGATGAATCAACTAAATACAATGTAAAAGTCTGTTTATCTGAATAAATCTTTACATTTTGTAAGTGATTTTCACGCTTCCTCGGTACCTCTCAGGGCCTGGAGTATTAGCACACAAACAGAGTATGTGGCCCCAAATCAGCAGGACACAACATAAAAAGTTCCCTGGAAGGCCCGAGAAGGGAGCCCAGGCTTATCATCCTTGCTGCACTGCCCAAGCTGCATGGAAGGGGTGGGACGGCAGGGGCTGTCAGTCAGGGAGTAAGAAGCAGGTAGGCTCAGACTTCTCCCCTCATCGCAGGCTCCTTTGGCAAGAACAGGATGCTCTTCACCATTTCCACACTGCTAGGCCACTCCCTTTCAGGGACCTAGGGCCACCCCTACTTTCAAAACCTACAATTTTCAGACTTCCGGCCAAGATGGAGGCGTAGGTAGACAC
>VMDR010016214.1:0-21432 GCA_007922815.1 Macrotus californicus | reverse complement strand
AAGTACATTTGTCCCATTTTCTCCTCAGTATTTCAGTTGGTTTACCCTAATCTTTTGTTCATAAACCTTTACCAGACTTGTAATTCGTAATTTTTTCTGTCTTCAGGTCAAATACCATTTAAAAAACAGAAAATAGTATAAAGTTTTACTTTATTTATTCACTTATTTATTCAAGAATGTATTTATGCATCCATCTATTCCACAACTAGTAACTGAGAACTTACTGTGTGCAGGTACTGAGCTGGCTACAGTGGCAACTAAGGAAATAAAACACACTACCCAGTAGGAGTTGGTGAAGAAAATGAAAGAGAACAGGGAAGTTGTATACAATTATATTGCATCTTCAAAGTGTTACACAAACAGAGGCAAGCACAGTTAATAGTAGCACATAGAAGGGGCTAAGTCATCTTCCTAGAAGAAATATCATCTAGTCCGGGATCAGAAGGTGAGTGGGCACCAGCTAGAAAGAGAAAAAAGGTGATGGTCCTTGCAAAGAGGCTGGGATTTTGAAACCTTGCTTTGTGAGTTTGAGAGGGGAAGCCTCAGGAAATAAAGCTATGGGTGTGGAAAGTGGTCCTTCTTGATGGGCGCTGTGATCCAAGCCATGTTAAGGAGTCAGAAATGGATCCAGAGAACAATGAAAGGGTTCTAAGTTGGAAGCTAAAGTACTGGATATGTACTTCGGAAGGATTACTCTGGCTCTCGTTTTGGAGGAAAGAAGGGGGGTGGCGGAGGCTAAAGTAAAAGTGGTCAGTTAGGAAACTGGTGGTATCCAAGGAGGGAGATGTTGGTTGAACCAAGGAAGTGCTGAGAGTAGATTTAGATTCTATGTTAAGTGGTAGAATTTCTTACATTGCCATTCATATTATGTCTTTCTAATGATTCTTTTAGCTGCATTTCATCATGAAGTAATAGGATTTGCTCTGGAATGCTTGGTGGGCACAGCTTCTGGCTCAGTGACCATGCTTCCTATTCATGGTTGGGCGCACACATTCAAGAATGTTGAGGCTTCAGATTCCACTTGTTATACTAACACCCAGAGAAAAATTGCCTCAAAATTCAGCCTTCATTTTCAAGGCAGTCTTTAGAGAAACAACATGATTTCCTTTAATGGAGGAAGTCTGGCCCCTAATCTGGCTACACTTTATGATTGATTTAGGTTTCAGGGACATACCGTCGACATACTGTGGCAACACATGCGGTTAAAAATTCAGAGCACATGTTATTTGGAGAGTGGGAGATGCCAACTGGTCTATAGGCCCACCGCATTCTCTCTGGGGCACCCACACTTTGCACTCTGCTGGACATCATATGGGAAGAAGAAGTTGGGAAAAGTGTAGAGACAGTGGTTGATAGGAGGAAATGCTGTAAAAAAAGAAATAATGATTAGTAAAATATTTACATTTGTGTATATTATATATATAAGGATTAGTAAATAGTTACAATCTGCATGTAATACACTTGACATAAATTTTTAGAATTGTAATTTGCCCATGCATGGTAGGTGAAGTTATAAAATCTTAGTAAGTGCTATTAGCCAACTCACCTAAAACCACAACCAAAACACCAACACTGGATAATATACCTGGGTAAAAAGATAAGTTGCATTGGCCCTGCACTTTCAAACATAGGAAACCCAGGTTTCTATGTGATAAAGCAAAATTTCAATCTAATTCTATATTTTAGTAGACTGAACTTTCCACAGAAGATAGAAGGATAGAAAAATATTTTAATGCATCTAATTCTGCACATGAGGATATTATAAGGAAAAAAACACAATCAAATATGTAGATCTTTTTAGTAATTCAGGGAAAACAAACCCAGGATGTTGGCAAGCTTGGTTCCCTGCTTGTACAGGAAAATATGTCAACACTTTTTATTGGGGCTTCAGTCTAGATGCCCAGACACCTACGCTTTGAAAGGCACCAGGAAAAGTGAGGGAGGAGAGAAGGGATGTGAGCCGGGGAAAGGAATTTCATTTGGGTTAGCACGGGTGGCTGCAAGTCTGACTCTATCACAGCAAAATTCCTTCTCCTCAGAAATTGTGTAACTCAGCCGGTTTGTTTTTTTATCCAATAAACTAGTATGCTTGTTTGGCTGTGCAAAGAAGCTGAACATGGACCACAGTACCTAGTACCAGCAGAGAGAGAGAGAAGACTGGGCAGTGGGGAAAATTCTCTGAAGTTACCAATTGAGTGCCCTTCCAATCTTTAGATGAGGATGGGGTGAGGATGTCATTTGACATTTACTTAATATAAACTGTTAGAATTGCAACTTACCCCCAGTGCTGGGAAATGTGAAATCTTAATGAAGGCAATGTTAGCCAATTCAAGTAAATTAGCAATGTTAGGAGGAGAAAGCACTAGGAAATTTTAAATTAATGCCTAATTTATCTCTTACATAATTTACATTTTGAACCCAGTCAACTGAGGAGATGAGAACTTGAACTCAATCTCCTCCATTCTGTGTTCTCCTTTCTCACAGGAATGGTGCTGGCAAACAAGGCAGGAAGCAGGAGGATGATGTAATTTTAGGTCATCAATTCCTAGTAATCTAGTTCCCATTATTTCTTTCAAACCCACTTGCCTTCTTCCTGCCATGTCCTAACTCAGGACTTCATTTGTTCTTGATCGAAAGTTTGCGTTGTCCCTTAAACTATCCCTTGCCTAGAATCTCTTTTATAATTAGCAAAACTTTCTTCACATTCCCCACAAATGTGCCTATCAACAGTCAAGCTGATCAAGGCCTTCCCATCCTTCACTGGTTCCTAGGAGCCTAAAGCGGTTCTAGAGCAAGGACATGTAACACGACCTGTGGATTTTTAAGAAAATACAGGTAAAAGGCTTTACGCAAGACCTATGAACTTGAAATGTCTTAGATTAGGGCCTAGGTGGATGTTGAGAGATCTTTATGTCATTCTAATGGCCATAACCAGTTAAGGAAAACTATCCTACAAGATAAAATCTAAATGATTTTGAATGACATATGGAGCCCTTCAGCATTTGTTTTCTGCCTGAGACACCCTCAGATGACATTGTATATTTTTGCTTCATCAGTATTGAACTCCTTTTAGTTTGGGGAACACATTTTTCTTGTATGGCTCAGAGCCTTTGCACTTGATGCTACCTCTGCCCTTTTTGTGAGTCGTCCACTAGGAAAAAGCCTACTGTCTTTCCAGCTTTGCTTTCTCTAGCCTTTCTGCCCTTCTTACCAAGAACTCATGGTCTGTTTACTGTGCTCTCTGTATGTCTTGCCCATGGGTCCATTGTATATGTTACCATACTATTGTGTTTGTTTGTAGGTTTCCTTCTAAGAAATGAAAAGTGATCTTTAAATTTCCACTTTCCCATAACTTGGCTCCAAATATACAGTCAAATAAATATGTGTCAAATGAAAACATGAGTAAGGTAACGAATGTGTGAATGAATAGAAGTGATTGAATAAAGCTAGTAGACGAGGAAATGGGGAGCTATATATAAACACAAGCTTTTGCACAGCCTTTTATGTTCGAATTGTGAGTACAGGGCATCCATCTATTAAGAAGACACTTTTTTTTTCTTCTTGCGTCTCCAAAACCACTTTTTATTTGCCCCAGTAGATTTATTTAATTGAAAGCAGAGCTTTCTGTAGAACTTCTCCTATGCTGACTTCTAAGGCTGGGAAATTATAGATGAAGAGTAGGATTGCTTATAAAAAATGAATGCCTACCCATGCCTCTACTAAAGGAGAATGTGCTGCAACTGTACCACTGAACAAATGCAGAAAAATCTCTAAGAATGGGGCTGGGAAACCTCAAAAGACCCAGGGTCTGAGTTAAATGCTTTTTCCTCATTTAAGGAGCAGAGTTACCGACTTTCAACCTATTCTGTCCTTTTGTGACCCAAGGTTTTTAGCAAAACTTTAACCTCTAAAAAGATGAATGAGTTTAATATGAACACAATAGAGTTTTCATTCCTAATGAGGAAACCGGCTCAGAGAGCTTTTTGCACATCAGGAGCCTTTCTGCTGTTACTCTGATGTGTTTTAATGTGTACAGATGAATCAGAAACCATGTGGGTCGAATTTCTATTAAACGTACTTCGTTCTGTGCATAGAGAGAAAGAGCACTGGGAGAAAATCTGTGTGGAGTTGGAACGGACGAAGAAGAGGAGATATTTAATTAAGTCATGCTGTGGCAAGATGAGACCTTTCGATTTCTGGCTACAAACCTCCCTTGTTTGTGAATTTCTTTTTAACTTGTGCTTCCTTTTCATCCAGCTTTCCCTTAGGAGTGTGCAACTGGTTTCTCAACTCTCTGGGACTTCATTACTCTTTCAGTTGTGGCATAGGATATAATAGATGTCACAATGGCCCACCACCAAAGGGGAGCCACTGCATCTGAGTACTCTCTCCCCGCCCACTCTACCCTTGGTTGTAGTTGGAGAGACTGGTCTTGGCAGCTAGTTAAGGCAGAATGTTTCCCATTGCCAGCCTAATTATTGCTGTGTGTCAGCAGAGGAAACTTGGCTATCCAGTCAGCTGACCTATCTGTTGCAGCAGCGAGTTTTGAGGCCAAACAAAAAAGGGAGGCGGACTCCGGGTTCCAGTTGGGCTCTGTGGATATATCCACAGCAAGGAAAGATTTTCTGCTGAGTATCGGTCAGGACGAGGACTGGAGGAACACTTTATTTAAGAATGTTTGGAAAGTGGAAATGAAAAATACTGGATTCTATTATTCAGATGCTGGCTGTTCTTCTTTGTACAATTAAATAATTCCCCTGTTGAGTGCTTGTTTTCTTCATGTCTGGTAGTTTCTTGTCTGCAGCCATAAATAACATGCTATCTTCACTAATACATTGAATTTACATCATTTTTCCTCTAAGGGCACCAGATTCTTTTTAGCTGTTTAGTAGAGTTTTCCGTTCAAGGCTTAGAGGGGTGTGAGTTTCACTTTACAAAAGTAGACAGTGGCTTTGGCATGATTTCGATAGAACAAGCTGGAGAAGAGGTTTTTTTTCCTTAAAATTATAAAGGTGAATTTATACACAAAACATGTTCAATCTGGAGCAGCTACATTGCCCTCAGCCCTTCCTTTTGCTCAAACTGTACCTCCCTTTAGTGGCCTGGGTTGGAAGGATCCCATATCCACACTTGTGCTCAACTCATTTGGGACAGCACTTGATCCCCTTCATGATAGCACCGAAAGTCCTCAAGGCATCCCCACTCACTGCTTTGCAGGCTTCTTTTAAAGGAGGAACATAGTTTGTTGCATTATTCTTAAAATTTGCTACTGTTTCCTAGTTACTTCACAGCTGAATTTTAGTGATTTTTTGGTGATTTTTATACCAATCACCTTATGGCTGGCAAATGGAACTCATCTGTGTACTTTCTTCTCTTCCTTTGCTTCTCAGCCAGTGTTTCTTTCTCTGGCCTTTCCTTTATGCCTTCTACTGTAAGAATGCAATTAGAAAGAGAGAAAGAGAGGAAGGAAGGAAGGAAGGAAGGAAGGAAGGAAGGAAGGAAGGAAGGAAGGAAGGAAGGAAGGAAGGAAGGAAGGAGGGAAGGGAGGGAGGGAGGGAGGGAGGAAGGAAGGAAGGAAGGAAGGAAGGAAGGAAGGAAGGAAGGAAGGAAGGAAGGAAGGAAGGAAGGAAGGAAGGAAGGGAGGGAGGAACAGAGAGAGAGAGCTGCAGCTCAGAAAGGGAGAGCTGGAAAAGCACATGTGGTCATTTCAGCACAATCATCTTATTTCACCAGTGGGGCCATCTAAGGGTTGAGAGGCTGACTTGCCTTAAGTCACTTTGAGAGTTGATGGTGCATCTCACCTAAAGACAGAGACTTTTCCCTTATAACTGCAGGGCCATAGTTTTAGAATCCACAAATGTGATTCCCTGGTCTGGCAATGCACTTAAAAAATGTGAATTTACATACACTTATAAAAAAAGACTTACAAAAGTTTACAAAATCACATTTTGTTGCTTAGACCATATTTGATGAAAATAATACCATCACGAGAAATCTGCATGGGCTAGAAATCTGGAATAATTTGTTGTGGTGGTTAATGCCCAGAATCTCCTGATGTCTTATCCTAGTCCTGGCTTACCCAGTAAGTTTGTGGCATCTGGACTAAGACCCCAGACTACTGATCAAGGCAGTTGTTCTCAATCTTAAGCATTCATCAGAACCACCTGGAAAGTTGGTTCAGTAGGTCTGGGGCAGGGCCCCATAATTTGCATTTCTAACACTCTTCCCAGATGCTGTTGATGCCATAGGACCATGACCACGCTTTAAGAGCCACTGCTATAGCAGAAGTAGCAGGTTTTATTTCTCTTGATAACGCACGCAAATTCAACTCTTGCTGCCCAATTCCTCATCCTATTAAACTGACACACATCTTCTACTGTCAAAGATGTACTCATCTTTTTAAGAACATTTTATAAATTGTATTATTTTATCTTTTATCTCAGAATAATACAAAATCTCTTTGACTAATATATGATGATAACAATAATATCTTCCTTTCTACTTTACTAAACAAATGCCTATATAATTTATCTAAGTCAGCTTCCCTTTAAGCTTGCCATAGCAAATGTCACTTTGCACATTTTATAGATGTACCTGCTGAGCTTTGTCTAAGGCCACAAGTAACTTACAGTTGCACAACTAATAAATGCAGAGATGGCAGGAATCAGAACTCAGTTTTTCTGACTCCGGTCCTATTATCCTTCAACAGGATAATCGTGAAAATCAGTGAGGTAAGGGCATCTTTTATTGTCATGTAAGATGCGTCAGTCTGCACAGTATTGGCCATGCAGGATGTGTGAGGATCCATAAACATATATGGATATGGATATATAATAATAAACATAATTAAACATACTCTGTGGGTATTGAACTAAATATTCACATTCCAAGACTTAACACCGTCTTGAATTGACCTGAAGGATCTGCCTTGAGGTGGACTTTCTGATACTATTTGTCTGAGAATTCGAAAAGGGTGACAGGGATAAAAACAAAGCCCAAAATAACCACAATTAGAATCATACAGATCTTTTTGCAGGTGCAAAGTGGGCAGCTGTAACAATTTGTAAACAGAGAAGCTGAAAAATCTTCATAGAGGCTATTTTTAAAATAAATTTTTTTAATCCTCACCTGAGGATATGTTTCTACTGGTTTTTAGGGAGAGGAGAGAGATGAAAGAAAGAGAGAGAGAAACATCAAGGTGAGGGAAAAACATCAATCTGTTGCTTCCCATTCGCACCCCAACTGGGGATCCAACCCACAAGCTAGGTATGTGCCCTGATTGGGAATTGAACCTGCAGCCATTTGGTGTATTGGATGATGCTCCAACCAGGGTTACAGAGGTTATTCTTTGTCGCGGTCCCGTCCAGCAGGAATGCGTGTCTTTGTGGAATGCATGTCTTATATCCCTGGACAAGTGTCGAACAAATTCACCTGGACTAAAGGAATCTGGTGGAGAAAAGGGATGTCGAGCCACTCTCTAAGTGAGAAAGAGAGTGCTAGCTTGGCCACTCTCTCAGTAAGAGAGAGGACCGGCCTGGCCGCTCTCTCAGAGAGAAAGAGGGCCGGCCTGCATGGCCAGTCTCTCAGAGAGAGAGGGCCCTGACTCCTCGCCTCGACAGGCTTTTATTGAAACTCCAGGTCCATTACATTCAGGATAGTCCTCATTTACTATGCATAGGTTTGCTTTAGGTGGTTAATTATTATAGATAGCAAAGGAAGGAATGTTGCTGATCACTTCAAAGATAAAATACAAAGTTGAGAGGAGGCTTAGCTAGTCACACATGTACTTTGGAAGTCTAGCCCAAGTCACAGTAAACTTCTGCTGTTTCCATCCCAGGTGAGGGAGTTTTCTTCAAGAGCAAGTTTTAAAGCGGGCTAGGCATAATGCAGGCCTGATTCCCCACAGGAGACCTATCCATGAATGTTACCTGCACGCCACACATCTGGACTGTGTTCAGAACCAGAGCTGAGCCACAGGCCACATCAAACAGGAATAGGTTCCCCATAATTCTTGAGTAATGTTTTGAAAAAAGATACTTGATGTTATTTATGGTAGTGAAGGAGAGAGCACTTCCGGTAAGGAAAAAAGTAAGTAAAAATTACAGCTTTCTTCCTTTGATAGTAGTGAGGACTAAAAGCCTATATGTGGCATAATGATGAGGGCAATTATAGTATAATACAGAGGCTCCTGGAAAAACCAAGATGCCTGTGCCCTTGAGGTGCTCAGCTAAGGTAGTAGTGAATGTATCAGGGTTTCCTCAGTAGAAGTGGGGTAAGTGTCCAAATAGGAAGCAACCCTCTTTCTAGTCTGCTCTGAATGTTTTCTGTCAGAAAGTGTGCTTACAGTGGGCTTTGGCATGTATCCTGCAGTCGTGTGACATGGTGTTAGCAGATCAGGATGACTAGAAAGTAGCTGGCAGAATGTTGCATCAGTTAATGTGTGTGCAGCTCCAGACACAGCACTGGGCAAAAGAATCTGGAAAGTTCTGTGAGAGACTGGACTTTGGGGGATCCATTTCTAGATACCTTTCTAGCAGAAAATGTCCTGTAGTATTTAAAGTTGATGAGACTAACCTTCCCCAAATGACAGATGCCACCAGTAAAAACTTCCAGCTCCTAGAAAAACAATGATAACAATGAGCCTATGGAGTCATTGCAATTATTCAAGGACTCAATAGTGACTCTGAAGCGTGTACTTTGCTTCACTTGACATTGTGTTGAGCTTCAACTGGCTTGTGGCTTGCCTCATTTGATGAAACAAAACTGCAATATTTGAACATGCCTCTGATATTCACATGCTTTTCTCTTACCCCCAGTCATCATAGAGGATGGTTAGAGCCAATGCTATCCACACATAATTACATTTGCTTTGAAATGCACAGCCAGTGCCCACTCTGGACCTCAGCAACTGGGTGTCCACAGTCCCCATTTTGTGGTACTGTCTCCCACTGTTAGCTGCCTAGAAGACTCCGAAATTAAAATGGAGAATTAATTAAAAGAGTTTCCTAAGTTACAAATCATGGATGATGATTATAAAATTGATGGTAAGTTTTCATTGCATAATTTGATTGATATGGCCTTTATCATAACATCCTCAAACAGAATGCTCTTGTGAATCAGATCATTTATCTCACTGAGTCTGTTTCTGCATAAATATTTTGCAGTGAAAGGCGTAATAAATCTGTCCTCAGCGCACACACAGTGGGCTGCCAAGGCTGCCACCTGTTTAAAGTTTTAATGAACCGTTCTGCATTCAGCAAAAGGCCTTATCATATTAATGCTGACATTTTGCTTTGCTGCTGCCTTTCGTATTCCACAAACTCTAAGAGACTGTTTTGAAAAATTCTCTAAATGGAGCAGTGCTGATCTTTTCATTAGAATTGAGCAACAACTGTGAGGCAAGCTCCCTCAGAATATCTACGTACATCTGCAGCTTGGTTGGGGGTTGGGGTTTAGGAGTTGGGGGCAGAGTTAATAGTGCTGGGTGAGTGGAGAGTCAGAACTCCAGTGAAGCAGAAAAGAACACTGGACAAGGAGTCAAGAATCCTAAAGCCGTGTCTTGATTCTCCTGCTGTTATCTGGTGGCCTTTGGCTCCTGTGGATCCACTGTTGGAACACACAATGCCCTTTCTCTGGGGAGAGCGTGGAGCAGGTTTGTGATTAAGACAGATCTGAGGATATAGTATAGGGAGGGGCAAGCAGTGCCTATTTTTCTTTTGAAAGTCTTGCTGTGGCAAACAGAGCAATGTCATCTCATTCCCTAAACATACTGTCCTTTAACTCTGTCAGAAGAAACCATTGTTTTGAAGCACAACAGCATGTTAAGGAAAGTGTTCTCATATCCCTATTCCAATGCCATTAAAAGATACAAGTACCAGCAAGATTTGGGAAGTGGCCGCACAGGAGTGAAGCAGACAGAGCTCTGCCTGTCCTGAGGCTGGAAGGACAGGGTGGAAGGACCGGGCTGGAGCATGGCACTCTCGGAGGATGGCGACTTCGTGCAGGCTTTGTACCATAGGGGCTTGCTCCCGAGCCAGCAGTGTGACTAGCCTCTGAATCAAGAAGCTTTGGTTAGATAAAGGCTATTAGCAAAAGATGCACATATGCATCATTGCTTTTCCTACTGCTCTGGCTTCTCTTCACCCTCCTCACATCTTAATGAGCCTTTCACTGTCCATCTCTGTGTCAGCATGTTTATGCACAGAGATGTGTCCTGTACCCCTGCCCTTGGCTGGCAGTCCACTCTACATGCACGTTTGGGAGGTGGATGGGATTCAAGTTCGCCACTCAGACTAGTTGGGCACATAGCCTGAACCTTGCTGCCATCCCTTAGAGTGATGGCCAGGGAACAATGGGCTTAATTAGCCTGTTTCACGTTCAGAATGTAGTTTCCAGCTAGCCTTTGGACCTGGCAGGCCACTAAGGATGTGTCCATTCTTGGTGCTGCTGCTGCTGCTGCTGCTGGTAAAGTGAGTTTTTAACCACGCACTGTTGTGAGTCCTCTGGTAACATTTCAAGGTAATATATCCCTTTGATCTTTTCACTTTTCATGGTGATCCCTCGAAAGGATCAAGTCAGGGTTGTTAGCTGACAGGTGATGCCAGGGGTGCACATAGTCTGTTTAAGTCAGGGATATACTTTTTATCAAATGTCAGGAAAACAAATATGAGCCAACTGTGTATTGGTATTATGTATAATTTTTCAGTTTTGTAGACTCTTTCTTACTAAATTATTTTTAAAGGGGTTATTTTCATGTGAAAAGCAATATCAACTCTCAACATAATCAGCAAGAGATCTGGGTCCAGTACCCAAATTTGTTTTTATTTATAATACTTTAAACAAAGAATTTTATAGGAGGCATATAATAGAATGCACAGACAAATAAAACATCAAAACAAGAACCAAATATAAAGGGGTTGGAGAAGCATAATTAATGCCAGAAAACTTAGCCTTATTCAGACTATAATTCTATAAACTCGGGGCTGAAAAGTACTGTAAAGTTAGGCAGCATCTATGTCTCAGATGCAAAACTTAGTGTAAAATAAAATGTAACTATATTTTTACATAATTTCTATTCATCTAAACTTCAAATTCCTATCCTGACTGCTGCACAAAATATGATTCACACAATTCTTAGCCATTTTCAGGTGTGCAATCACTTGAGACAGGATTTTCCTGTCCCTTGTCTCCAGAATGGACACTGTGTCCTAGGGAGTTCATGGTTATCAAGCCTCTGTTTGGTGTCCACTACAGTGGAAGCCATTCCTTCAGAAAAATGACCTCTGCTCACTTGTATCTGTTAGGGCAGTGTCCTGGGTCTTACTCATGCCTGGCCTTCAGTCCATGAGTTTTCTATCTTACTCAGCATACCAAGCCCTCTGTATGTACTCAGCTCACTCCCATGCGCTCCATTGAACCTAATAATTTAATGGCTCCTACATGTTCCCTAGAATCCCATACTCTACAGGTACTGCACCATGCTGGGATGGGGTGAGAAATCCTACCACTTGCTTTCCAGACAAACTGACCGGTAGCCTAGGCCCAAGGGTGTCAGGACACAGGGTCTTTTCTCTGAGCATCTCACTAGTATATATCTCTCTTATTTCTCCTTCAACTCTTCTTTCATTATAGGTCCAATTGTGTAGTCTTTTTAAATCTCATTCAAAGCAGAAATAGGAAGTAGATAAGAATATATATTGGCTCTTTCTAATTAGACTTTTTGTCATAATCTTGTCTGAAGCTTTAGAACTTTGCTACTCACTTGAAGTTTTTCCTCTCTGATTGGACTTCCCTCTGAGGAAATGAAAGGGATCTTCCAGTGGCCCAGATGTGGCATGATCAAGATCCAATGAGAAAGCCCAGGAGAGGCGCATTATCAACCCCTACCTCACCCAGGCACAGTTGCCCCAATACTACGAATCTGCTGATGGAAATGGCACCAGATGACTGTCTAGCCACCATGTTAAAGTATCACTGGCCAGAAATGAATCCAATTGTTTTCTTTTCTGTTCTGGAACAACTCTTTTTTTAACTTCATTTTTTTTTTAATTATAGTTTATATTTAATACAATTTTGTGTACAGCATAATGGTTACAAAGTGTTCCCCTGATATTTCTAGTACCCAGCTGGCACCATTCATGAGAATATTATTGACTGTATTCCCTGTGCTGTACTTGACATCCCCATGGCTATTCTGTAACAACCATCCTGGACTTCTCAATCCCTTCACCCTTTTCACCCAGTTCCCACAACCCCTTCCCTCCGGCAGCCCTCAGTCTGTTCTCTGTATCTACGAGTCTAGTTCTATTTTGCCTTGAACAAGTCTTATTTCTTTAAAACCTTTCTTTTACTGTGGCCGCTCCTTTTCTTCTGCCATGCCTGTCCTTGGTCCAACATCTAATTACTGAAACTGAAAGGCAGTAAGAAAGGTTTTAAAAAGCCCTGCCTACCAGCCAGTGCATAATCATTCTTTTATTGAAAGCCATACTGCCAAAGAAAACTACAGATTTGGAGAGATATTACTGAATTGAAACCAGTTAATAATGAGAGTAAAAATATATCAAAAAAGTTTCATGTATCTTCTCTCATTCAAATTTTGGCTCTTCTAGACAGTGAGCTTGTGGGGATAGGGGTTATGGCTTCTTTACCCCAACACATTAGGCACTCACACAGTATTTGAAATTTGTGAGATAAATGTTATTTTACATGTTTAGAGTAAATTTAGATGCACAGGGAAGAAGTGAATAACCCAGAGTCACCTGGGTAGTAAATGGCAGAGGTGAAATAAAAATAAATTGAAGTATTCTGAAGCCAAGGTTATATGCATGGATATTTTTTCCATTATTCCTCATTTTTATGGATGAATATAATGCTGCACATTTCATGAATTAGGATTTGTATTTTGACTATCGTAAGTTTCCCAAAGCTTAACAGTGCCCTCTAACAAGAATACAAAAAATTTCAGTGATGAGCCTTTCTCTTTATATTTTCCCAATGATTTCCTAAAGATAAAGTGGCAGATACTACAGGAAGGACTCTTAGATCACATCTTGTTAAATAATTATCCTGGCACCCAGGAGCGTGCCTTGTACAAATACGTTCGAGCTTTCATGTAAGCTGCCATAGAATTTTCTATAAACTCAACAGCCTTCAAACATGTAGAAAAACTCCTAGAAAAACTTGAAACTAAAATGATGTCCTCTTTCCAAGTCTTGCTCTATAAGAATGTCTTTCCCTAGTTTTCTGAGACAGTGAGATGAAATAGGAACACATGTGTTGTGCCATAAGCGGCCAGTCAGCCCAGCTGACTCCAGCATGAGCAACTCGACAGCCCTATGACTCAAGTCTAATTTGAGGTTCCCAGTGAACAGAGATTTCTGGTTTGGTTTCAGATGCCAGTCATTTTTCTCCTTGTTCCTTCCTCCAAGACGTGCCACAAACCTAACCACATAATGAGCAGTATTTGATACAATTAAACATGATGTAAGTCCAAGAAAGCCTTTGCGAACTCATACAACATTCAGCTCTCTACTTCCCTCCCAGGGTTCCATCCTGTTTGGAACATTGGGGCCAGTCGTGGCTGGCTGGTGGGAGATAACAGCTGCGTTGAGCTCTCCGGATGCATCCTGAAATCACAAGATCACCCCAGAGGGTGTCCGATTTTCCTATGAAAGAGACCAAAGAATTTATTGTATGAAATTTAAACATGCTGATTGAGAAAAAAAATCTCTCTATTCAGATCCATATTAAAGTAACAGGTAACAGTCTTTCTGATCTTCACGGAAGAAATTGAACTTTCCAAGTTGGGGAGAAGTGATAGACCAGCCTCGTTAAATGGGTTCATTATTCATACCCTCATTTTCATCTTCGTGTTACTTTTAATTCAATAACAAAATGCTTTCTTATAAAAGGGTAGGAGAAAAACCACTTTAAATTGTGTTAGGTGCTATTGAAAATGATTTATATTGAATACGTATATTCTAATCTTTAAAATACCCCTAGAATGTAGGTGCTACTATTATCCTCAATTTATAGATGGAGAAACTGGGTCAAAGTTAATAGACATGACCAAGGTCAGGAACTAGTCCTGAGTCCAGTTCACATCAGTCTGACTCAAGTTTGACCTCTTAACCACCATGTTACACTCTGCCCTAACAGAAGATCTATTTCAGGAAACATTCACCAAGCTGAGATGGACAATGGCCTCTAAGTACCAGAGTAGTGGTCCACTGCTGCTACATTGGAACAAAAATGAACAGAAGTGTAAATTATCCATTGATAGACAAGTATTTCTGAATACTTACATTGCACGACCTTAAAATGATCCCAGCACAGTGCTCTAATCTGAAAATAGTATGCTAATAGTACCAGAAAGCCTTAGCATTTTACTTGAATGAGAGTAGCCAGTCATTTGAATGGCTCAGACTTGCACATTTTTACAAAGTAGAGGTAACAAGCCTTTATCCTGTGAGTCTTACAGAATAAACCCGGACTCTACCAGCTGTGATGGCTTTCCCCCATGGCCACAGTGTAAACCAGACCACATTGCTGGGAAAACAGCAAGAAGACAGATACTAGAGATGCTGTGGAAATGCAGAATCTTCTGTTTAGCCTCCAGAAACAATTTAAGAAGTTGCTTTCAAAGTATGCAAAAGTTCAGGGTTGGCGTTAAGTGATCAAGAGGAAAATATTCCTGCCACTTCAGTAGTTCATTCAACCTTGTTTGTGTAACACATTTTACCTCCTCTCAATAGACCTTCAAAGACAGGCACTGTGCAAGGTGCACTGATTATCTTAACAGTATCGGAATGGGGGCAGCAGAGACAGGATCAAGGGAACTTTCTTTGAAGGAGTGATATTACCTGTCCATCACCAAGTAGACAGTGCTTCTCATGCATATCCGATACATTAAGCACTTTTAAAGACTCATAATATATATTTGCTCATGAATCTCCTCCTGCCAGAAAATGATCTCTCTCCCATCTCTGCCTGGTACATTCCAAGAAATGAGGGAAAATTATAGGTTTCCATACCTGAGCTGATCTTTAGATTAGGGTTCAAAGCTTGGATGGCCAAGTAAGGACTTCCCCCGACTTTATTATCAACTCAACCGCCAGCAACTTTTTTGGCATGTGTGAAAAGGGAGGAGTGGGGGAGAAAAAGAAAAATAGATTAGGGTAGATAGGCAATGAGTCTTGATTGAAAAAGAAAGGCAGTTCTTTCTAAATTTATAACGTAAACCTTTGTAGGTATAAGTTGGGGTACGCTGAGGAGGACGGTAGGGAAGGAAAGCTGTGTTATTTCCATTAGGTGCCATCCCATCTGTCAGCACGTGTCTACATAGATTTACTCACATGTTATAATTGTGCGGAATAATGAAATTCTAGCCATGTCCATGAAGGGAAACACAGCTATGAATTTAGAGAAGGCTGCTCTTAAAAACCCCGCTTTATAGATTGTCCTATACAAAGACCTAGACCGTGATCTTCATTTGTTTGCTCACTTAACTCTTAACTCATCTATTTATTTAAAGAGTGTTTGAGCTAGTATTTGTTTAAAACACAACTTTTGTTAAATTAGGTATCCTGAATTATTTCAAAATATTTTGAAGTTGTAACACTCTGTTTTGTTAAAACATATTACTTTTTAAAACATTTTATTATGATAAAAAACACTTAACATGAGATCTATGCTCAGTAAATTTTTAAGTGTACATTATAGTATCAACTATATGCACAATATTGTACAGTTGGCCTCTAGAATTTTCTCATCTTGCATGACTGAAACTATAAATCCAGTAATCACTGGCTCTCCCTTCCCTCAGCTGCTGGCAACCACAATTAAACTTTTCGCTTCTATGAGTCTATCTGGTTTAGATACTCCATATAAATAGAACTGTACAATATTTGTATTCCCATGACTGGCTTTTTCACTTAGCATACTGTCTGTAAGGGTCATTTGTGTAGTAGCATGTGACAGGATTTCCTGCTTTTCAAGGCTAATTGATATTCCTATGTGTACATAGCACATTTTATTTTTTTAAACTACTTTTATTTTTTATTTCTTTTCCAGTTAATGAAGGGATGTGTTTCATTATTCATACATTCATCAGGCAATGTTGACTTCATTAGCATTGACAGAAAAGAAGCATAAAAATGCAAAATCTTGTTGGCTTAACCTGAACATACCTGCATTACCTATTATTGACCAGTTTGCGTTGCCAAAAGATTTATTCCTTGGCATTGAAATGGAGCACTTAAAAATACTGCTAAAAAGCAAATGTCTATGCACTGGTCTTTGCAGCAAATAAGAGTATTTACACCTTTAAAATATTTTAAGTCCATAATCGGCTTAACATACAAAATGGTGTGCTTTGTAAATTACGAAGTGGTATATACATACCACTTGTGATGTATAAGGAGTTCAGATCATATAAAAACTGTACAGTTCAAAAACTCTACAGAGAATAAAACTAAATAGGCTTATGGTAAGAAATACAGATATCGCATGTATTTACAAATATCATAGACACAAAAATTTGGTCAAATACTGTAAAGAAAGAAGTGGTTTCCCATTATAATGGCCAAAACACCCATCTACCTTGCTCAAAGCAAACAAAAGTAGCAACTCGGTGTGGGACTCCTGCCCTCTAAGACGTGATGACAGTACATAAATAGATAGGGTGGAAATTGTTGACCCAATTCTACAGCAAACATTTTCTAGGCTGAGTGCAGGTCTTTAAAATCAAGAACTTAAAGATGTCATTCATGGGATTCAGAGGAACAATGATAATCAATGTCCTGATTTGTGGTATTCATATGGGTGTCTACTTCATCAACAATGCATTGAACTTTTGGTTAATAAGAAAAAATAAATTGCAAAGTACAATTAAGTGCCTGTAAAGGCAATATATAATAAAAATGTAGATTTATTTACTTTAATTACACATTTTAAATGTTACCTGAGACAATAAAAATAACGAAGTGCGCCTGGAAACATGCACCTGAGGACAAAGAAGGGGTAAGGAACAATTTTATAAATGAAAGGTAGAGATTTAGACAATGTAATTCTCTTTCTAACCAGTTTTTTTGCTTTAACTCTCCTTGAAAATGCTGGCTGGAAGGATGTGACAAACAAAATCTGTATTTAAAGCATACTTGAAAAATAGAATGGGTTTCCTTTTTTCCAGAACCATAACTTTGTTCATATGCAGGTGCTTTAAAGGACTAAGGAAGCAAAGCACCTGCCACATCGTCTCCAAAATAGTTTTCAATCATCAAAATTATGCTAAAAAGTCAGAAAATTCCAGAACACCAGCAAAGTTGAGTCCAAGAGACTAATGTGTACTGAAGGCAGTAAAGTGACCCAGTTTTTATTGCTGGGGATCTTTTTTATCAAAGAGCAAATGATTGATAAACAGACACCATTGTATGGCATAGCTGGAGTTTTCTGCTTAAGGGAGAATACAACCATTCAGCAATGGGTTTTGGTAGGATCTCCTTAGACTTAACCTTAAACCGTTGCAATAAGATTCACACTTATTTCTTCTTCCTAGTTATTTTTAAAAAATCATACATATCTCATTTCTCAAAGTATTCATCTCTTGCTGTCTAACATACATAATCTGGAAGCATAAAGTTACATTGTACAAATGTTTTGCATTTTTTAAAATAAGCACTTTCACCGATTCGGCTGCACTGTGATTTGCATAGTGGTGCAACAAAGGTAGAGCCAGTGTTCGCCACATTACTTGTGATTCGTTTTACCATTACCATCGGCCGAACCCAGAGACTCGACAGAGCTTTTCCTCAGGTCTCTGGGCAGTGCCCATGTAACGTTAACAGAGAGAGCGTTAATGTGACTCATGAAGCAGCGCCATCAGTGACACTGATATCATTGCAGACGCCACACCACAAAGGAGCTTCTTCCACCTTTTCACGGACAGGCATTCGGTTGTTTCTGCCTCGTGGCTCTGGGAAATAATGCTGGAATGAACACGGGAGTGCAACTGTTGCCTCGAGATCCGGTTCTCGTTTTTTTTTTTATAAATATCCAGAAGTAGGATTGGTGAACTGTAAAATAGTTCTATTTTAATTTTTAAGGGACCGTCCACACTATTTTCCATAGCAGTTATACCGTTTTACATTTTTACTACAGTGTACAAGGGTTCTAATTTCTCCACATTCTTGTCAGTAGTTATTACTTTCTTTTTTTTATACTATCCATCCTAACAAGTGTGATATGATGTAATGTGTTATGTGGTTTTGATTCTTTCCCCTAACGATTAGGGATAAAACATACTACATTTATTTTTAAAATTCTGAATGCATCTCGGGAATAAATCCTGTGTGGTATTATATAATACACAGCAGTTCCCCCGTATTTACAGCGGATACACCTCAAAGGCCCCCAGTGGGTGCCTTACACTGCAGATAGTACCAAACCCCACATATATTATGATATACAAGTATATATATGGTAGAATTTAATTTTTTTAATTAGGCACAAGAAGAGATAAATAACAACAATAATAAAGTAGAACATCTATAACAATATACTGCAGTGAATGTGATTTCACTCAGCAAACTAGCATGGATTTCTTTTACTTTCCTTATGAATTTCACAGATAGATTTGTTCTTGCCATAGACCTTAGCAACCTTAACATACAATATTTTTTCCCTATTAAGGTAAGATCCTTTACCTTTTCACTTAAAAAAATAAACACTTTATGGCTTCTCTTTGGAATATTCAAACTTTCAGCATAACTACTCTTGAGTTTGGGGGCTATTTTTAAGTAAAACAAGAGCTACTTGAACAGAAGCACAGTGATACCTCAACAGTCGATCTGTGAATGGAGACTGCTGCTGAGTGACCAACAGGCAGGCCGTGTGCACAGCGTGGATAAGCTGGACAAAGGGGTGACTTGTGTCCAGGTGAGACAGCTCAGGATGGCATGAGATTTCATCATGTTTTCCAGAGCACCACACAACTTAAATCTTATAAATTATTTATTTCTGGAATTTTCCACTTAACTTTGGGCTGCAGTGATGGTGGGAAGCCATGGAAAGTGAACCGCAGATGAGTGGGGAATACTGTCATGTAACATAATATAATATCAAATATATATAATGTAATCTAACATAAATGAGTCACTCATTCTTTGGCATGAAAAATGGCCAGTGCTTGAAACTGAGTAGCTTTTCAACCTCCTTCACGCGCTTAGAAGCCTGAGAATCAGGGGTCTCGTTTTGTTTTGCGCTGTCACGCTTTCTGCTTGTCCCAGCTGATAATAATTTCTTTTAAAACTTTGTGGACCTCCAGTGTATGGTGTTATAGTCCATCCTGTTGAACAAAAGCTATGCCCACACTGTTCTCTGAAGTAGACCCTTCCACACTTTGAACGGAGAGTCAGAGCTCTGAGAAACGATGCCCTAAATTGCTTAGAGGCCCTAAGCCTTGTCATCTAGTCGATAAGGTCAGAAGGCACAGCCTTAAGAGTCTTAGAGCCTTTCTTAATTAGCAAAGAAGGTCTAAGAATCTCATTCTTAAGATTCTTAGAAGTTCTGCTAGGCATACCCTGAAAGGTTCCTAAGTCTCAACAAAGGGTCTTACATCCACAGTTTTGAGATGTTTACCACTTCACTGGTAGTATCTAGAATTTGCTATTTGCCCTGAGGCAACTTCTTATTTTGTGATCTTTTGTTGCCTGGAGAAACTGAGGATTAAAAAAACAGTATTATTATTAGACCCAGTAAGTCGGCCTCTACATTTTTTCTGAAGTCTTCAGTTTAGCAGTTCTTTTTAGTTTATCTTTTTCTGTCCATGCATTATCATATGCAGATAAAAGAAACCAGCTGACATTTTCAATGTTCTGCCTGAAAATCATGACAAAATCTGCTAGTTCATTAGATGTGTTTTTTTTCCACCTTATTAATGATATAGCTTTGCCAAACGGTCAGTGTCTACATAACTGGGGTTCTCTTTCCTTCAGCCTTCAATTTGCTCACTGTTCTTCATGCCACAACAGAAGCCACTTAGAGGGTCTTCTGACTTCTGCCTGGTTTCTGGTTGTGACATCAATGCTACATATTTTAGCTTATAGCAGCTGCATTCCAGGTACTGCTTTATCTTTCTGTTCTATATCACTGCATAGCAAACTATCCCCAAACTTAGAAGCATAAAACAATAACCATTTTAGTATATCTCATGATTTTGTGGGTCAGAAATTTGGGCAGAGCTTGGCACAACTTTGCCCCAGGTGGCAGCAACTGAGGTCACTTAGCGGTCATTGGTAGACAGGCTGGTGTGGAGGGTTCAGGACAGCTTTGCTCACGCGTCTGGCCCCTTGAGGCGAACAGCTGGGCTTCGTCATGACTGTGGGTGAGGGCACCTAACCATGCACTCTCTAGCCTGGCGTCTCAGGATAGCTGGTAGTTTGTCAGGACTCTCAGAGTGCTCCAAGAGACTGTTCTGCATGCAGAAATTGTCACAGAGTGTAAAAGTCATAGAACGCACCTGTATTTAAGGGAAAGGTCAAACACTTCATCTCTTAATGAAAAAAGTGCTGAAGAATTTGGACCCATATTGAATGCCCCACACTATAATAAGAAGAATAATGAGTCTGTAAGGAATTAAAAAAATGGACAAAAAGACACTATCAGATTATAATGTAAAAAGTTAGGAAATATGCTCTATTATTAAGCCTATGGAAGGTAATAAACATACATAAACTTAGAAACTTGTGTTTTTCCAGAGCAAGTCATAACAAAGGTGTTTACCAAAAATATCGAGCCCCTGGTGACTGGTTTATTGATGTGACTCCCAAATGAACTGCTACAGAGGTGGGGTATTGGAAGTTACTGAAAAGATCTTGCAATAGAATTTATAGACTGTTAAGTTATAGGCTACAGAGAGATACTCTCTCATCCTTCTCTTTGCAAAAAAACATCCTGCATACATTAAATAAGTCTCTGAGCCTGGTTGCTTATTGAAACAGAAAGCCTAACTTGTGAGATCTAAATATACCTGTGAAACTTGAACACACTTCTATTCTCTAGCTTCTTAAATTATACGGCTTCACCAGGCATGGGATGGGGGGATATGGGTACTTTAAAAGAAGAGGATGAGATTTTTACCAAAATTATTGTATTGTAACAATCAATTAGTGTTCTCTGCTTCAGACATTTGGCCAATAGATATGGGAACTGCAAAATTTTCAGAAAGGTTTCCACTAGAAGTAGATGAAAGAGCCCTTGCCCATGGAAATCTACTAACTTTGTATTCCTATCCGGTCTTGCCCCTGGTCAGTGTAGAGATCGAATTGGGCAAAAGGACCATGTTTGTCAACTTCTAGAAAAAATTTCCAGCCTCTGATTAGATACGTAAAAAGATATGTTTAAGTCAGTAGGAAGAAGTTTAGAAATTTCGCAGAG
>VMDR010016213.1:0-21412 GCA_007922815.1 Macrotus californicus | reverse complement strand
AGAGCTGGGGGGACAGCTTTCTCCCAGACAGAAGTGCTGGCAGAGGCCACTGCTCCTTTGTGAGCCCTCCCCCCTCAGAGCCAGCTGGCAGGCGCCACAGCTGAGTCTCCACCAACCCGGCTCACCTCGTTGGCCCTGCCTGGGACAACTTCAAGCACACCACCATTCACATCATGGGGGTGCTGGAAGGAGAGGAGAGCAAGAAACTAAAAATCTATTTGAAAAATAATGACCCAAAACATCCCTAATTTGTTGAAGGAAATAGACATACAAGTCCAGGAAGCACAGAGAATCCCAAACAAGATGAAACCGAAGAAGTCTACACCAAGACACATCATAGTTAAAATGCAAAGGTTAAAGACAAAAAGAGAGAATCTTCAAAGCAGTAAGAGAAAAGCAGTTAGTTACCTACATGGGAGTCCTCATAAGACTGTCAGCTGATTTCTCAACAGAAACTTTTCAGGCCAGAAGAGCATGACAAGAAGTACTCAAAGTGATGAAAGGCGAGGACCTGCAACCAAGATGACTCTTCCAGCAAAGCTATCATTTAGAGTGGAGGGACAGGTAAAGAGCTTCCCAGACGAGAAAAAGCTAAAGGATTCATCACCACCAAACCAGTATTATATGGTATGTTAAAGGGTCTTCTTTAAGAAGAAGGAAAAATAAAAAGATGAAAAATATGAATAAAATGGCAATAAATACATATCTATCAAAACTGAATCTAAAAAATCAAACAAGCAGAAGAGCAACAGCAACAGACTCACTGATACAGAGAACATCTTGACAGCTGCCAGATGGGAAGGGGGCTGGGAGCTCAGGGATAAAAGGCAGAGGGACTGAGAAGTACAGACTGGAAGCTAACAGAGCCGCCATGGGGATGTAAAACACCGTGTATGGAACACAGTCAACAACAGTCTAGTAACTCTGTACGCAGTCAGGTGGGTGCGAGACTTAGCCGGGTGGTCACTTAGTTACATAATGTCTCATCACTAGGGTTGGGTGCACACCTGAAATTCACAATAATGATGTATGTCAATTACAACTGAAAAGTTCAATTATAAAACAAAAATGGAAACAAGAAACAGAAATAAAGGTAATCCTAGTTCACACACACACCCCCCACATACATGTGTCCACCACAAGACATGTGTAAGAATGTTCACAGCAGCACCATCGATACTAGGCAAGACAGAAACCACGAATGCCCATCGACAGCAGGCTAACAGGTGAACTGCAGCACACTCATCACAGGGGATACAGTGCAGCCACAGACTAGATAAACTGCTGCTTCACACAGTGCGGGTGAACACCAAAGGGAGTTACGTGAAAGGAGCCAGACACACCCATAACACAGTGCGAACACACACTACTCACAGGAGTTCAAAACCAAGGAAACCTAATCTACGGAGTTACAAGCCAGGAGAGCAAACCTTTGGGGCAGCAGCTGAAAGAGGAGCAGGAGGGTCTCTTAGAGACAGGTTCTGGGGTTCCACTACTCTCTTCACTTTGTGTGAAGTTACAGCCACATAGGATCTTAACATTTTCCTAACTACATAGTATGTCAACAACAAAAACTCTCAACATTAAAAAATCTTAAAGTACTTCCTAGTGATGAATAAATTAAAAGAAAACAAGCACAGGATCAACACAGTCAACAATCACAGGCTGCTCTTGTAAATTTTTGATAACATTTGAAAAGTTAGTAAAATAGAGAAAATCTACACCTTACCGAAAATAATGAAGAAGAAAAAACATTATTAAGAAACTAAATAATTAATCTTTCCACGAAAACAAAATATTCAAGTATAGCCAGCTTTACCAATGAGCTCTACCAAGTGACTGAGGAAGCAGCGCAGCAGCCCCTCCACACCCACAGTGTCTCTCTCTGTGGGAGAGCCGCCTCGCTGAGAGAAGCAGTGACTTACGGCCATCATGCTTCCTGAAAGGGCCAGTCTCCAGAGGTAGCACAGTGCATGGTCCCACTTGCCTAAGCCTTCTCGAAGTGACACCGCTACACAGAAGGAGAGCAGGAGAGTGGGCCAGCGGCTGCCGGCGTGCGTGGGTGAGAGAGAAGCAGCACAAGGGAATTCCTTGACAATTCTGCATCTTGATGTGGCGGTGGGGTGGAGGTGTGAACCCACACACAAGGCACCCCCACAGGACTTCTCTCTCTCTCTCTCTCTCTCTCTCTCTCTCTCTCTCTCTCACACACACACACACACACACACACACACACACACACAGAAAATGTCATGCAAAAATGAGAAAACTGAAGTAAGGTCTAGAATCCAACAATGTCACACCAGAGTCAATCCCGAATTTAACACTGGACCACAGTTACATGATAACACGTCACCACTGGTGGAACACAGATGAAGGGTTCACAGAGCTCTATGTACTATTTCTTTGCAACTTTGTCCACAATTATTTCACAAAAAAGGGTTTTTTAAATCAAAACAATTATATTCATAGGAATAGCAACCAAAAGTTTAAAAATAATTTACACTGAAAAGCATAAACTATCCAGGAATAAATCTAACAAAAGATGTTCAAGTTTTATTGACAGGTTTACATTTCTGAAAAAAAATTTAAAGGTAAATGCACAAGGCCAACAATAACAAGATACTGAAAGAAAAACACAGTAAATTAATGAGTTCTACCAGATATTAAAGCCCATTATAAAGCTAAGGTAATTTAGATGGTGTGGGATTGGTACAGAAAAAGTTCAATGGGAAATATCAGACATCCTAAAAACAGACCTATACAACATGAAACTTCACACATAAAAACAGAGGCAGGGTACACATCAGTAAGAAAAGGGCAGGGAGAGCAAAATAAAAAGTTGTGACTACCATTTAATATTTTAACAACAAGTCTTCCAACCATGAACTCTGATGTCTTTCATTTGTTTTTCACTTCTTCCATCAGTGTATTGTTAGTTTCCAGTATACAAGTCTTTAACATCCTTGGTCAAGTTTACCCCCGAGTTATTTTTCTTTCTGATGCTAATATAAAGGTATTGGTTCGTTAATTTCCTTTTCAGACAGTTCATTGTTAGTATATAGAAACATAAATGATTTTTACATGTTGATTTTATATTCTGCAACTTTACTAAATTTGCTCATTAGTTCTAGGAGGTTTTCCCCCCGGGTTTTAGGGATTTCTACATATAACATCATGCCATCTGCAAACCGATAGTTTTACTTCTTCCTTTCCAATCTGAATGTTTTTTACTTATTTCTCTTGCCTAATTGCTTTGGCTAGCACTGCTGAATAGAAAAGGCAGAAGTGGGAATCCTGGTCTTAGAGGAAAAGCTTCCCATTTTTCACCACTGAGAAATGCAAATCAAAACCACAAAGAGGTATCACTTTGTACCTGTTAGAATGGTTGTTACCCAAAAAAATAAATAAAATAAAATTCAAGTACTGCTGAGGATGTGGAGAAACTAGAACTCTCGTTCACTGTTGGTAGGAATATAAAATGATGAAATCAAACTAGGGAAAATAGTATAATGGTTCCTTTAAAAAAATTAAAAATACATCCACCATATGATTGGAAATAGCAATCCCAATCCTGGCTATTTTATCCAAAAGAATGGAAATCAAGATCTGAAGAGATTATCTGCATACCCACATTCATTGCAGCATTATTCACAAAAAGGAAAAATCCTACCATTTGCAATAATATGGATGGACCTGGGAGACATTACGCTGAGTGAAATAAATCAGTCACAAATATTGCATGACCCTACTCATATGAGGTATATAAACCAGTCAAACTTACAGAAGCAGAAAACAGAGCAGTGGCTGCCGAGGGCTGGGAGAAGGAAAAAATGGGGAGTTAGTCGACTGTGTAAAATTACAATTACACAAAATTACGTTCCAGAGATCCGCTGTACAACATAGTGCCTTCACATAACAATACCGTTTTGTGCATTTAAAAACTCGTGAAGAAGGCAGATCTCATGTTAAGTGAGTATTCTTACAAATAAAAAAGCCCAGGGCCCAAGGAAACTTGGGAGTGAGGGCTGTGTCCATCAACTCGACTGTGGTAACGGTGTCATGTGTGTGTGCATCTTGCCCCGATGCATCAAATTATATACATTAAGTGTGTGTAGTTTTTCAGTATATCAGTTTTACTTCGATAAAGCTGTAACAAAAATAAAAGAAAATTTTCAGGTACCCTGGGGGAAGCAAGAGGAAGAGGGAAAAAAGAAAAAAGAAATGACCAGTAGGCAGTTGTACCTGCAGAGTGGTCTGACTGAGCTAGGGCAAGGGCTAGGAGGACTCAGTGATAGGGAAAACCTGGGGCACAGGTAAGAGCATTCCAGAAGACTTGTCAAATGGGACCAGTGGCAGGCCAAGAAAGAGATGACAAGATCTAGCTTTAAGAAATGGGCAGAGGCAAAAGAGCTTGCAAAGGAATCTGAGAATTACTGAAGAGGTAGGCAGAGGACCCTAGAAAAAGGCTGGGTCAGAAAGTGAGGTAAATACAAGTTTCAAGACAGGGAATGGCCCCCAGTCCGGGATGCTGCAGGGATCTCTAGATGAGAAATTACAAAAGACTCCATTAAGGGATTAGCTGTAGTTGACACGATGGTTGCACATTTCATTAAATTCACTAAAAATTATGGAATTGTACATTCAAAATGAGTGAATTTTATTAATTTTATGGCATGTAAGCTATACCTCGATAAAGTTGCTTAACTTTTTATTAATTTTAAATAAACTCTCGTAAATTCTGAGACACTTCCATATCTACATGGGGGGGGGGGGAAGGCACTGTAGTCACACCTCACATCATACACAAAATGAATGGCAGGTAGATTAATGACTTAAATACAGAAGTAAAATGTAAAAGCTTTTAGGATGTGATACAGGAGAACAATTTCATGACCGCAGGTTAGCAAAAGTATGAACTGCCTAGCAAGAACCAACCTCATAGCTATGTTCCTTCAACCAAAGAAGGTACTGAGCAAAGGGAAGCAAATCATTCCAGGGGGAGGTAAATAAATGGGCCAAGACTCCCAGTCTTCCCCAGAACCAAGAGTGGCAGAAACTTTCTTTACCTTGCCTCCACAGAAGCAAAAGCTGCACATCACCCATAACAACAGATACACAATTGCGAGCATAGCCTGCAGCTCAATAACACAGACCACAGGCCTTTGTACAATACGCTCACCCATACAGTCCAAGTTTATCCAGTGTCTATTACGTTCAGAACTCCTGAGCAGTGAGTGGGATGGATCTCAAAATCTATTAAAGGGAACAGACATCCCCTAAATAATTAAATCACAATAAATTCTGAAATTTCAAACAAGCATAGAAAAATAAGACTGACAGAAAGCCCACTCCAAAATTGAGCAGGGGAGAAAGGGAAAAAGGACAGAGAAAACAGTGAATAAATCTCAGTGAAGAAGTTCGCAGTGCTGCTGGTCTAGACGCAGGAGGAAGGAAATGCGGCAGGAGTGGCAGGAGCTCAGAGGAGGGTAAGAGCCCCAGGAGCAGTGGCACAGGCCGCACCTCGGATCTGACACTGTGCCAGAGGTCTGGAGCACCTCTGCAAACACGGGTGGGCTGCTCCTCCCAGTAAGACGCCCTACCGGCCCTGTCTAGTCAGCAAACTCTCTACATTGTACCTGAAAGTCTCCAGTCTGGGTTTAAACCTTCCCTGACCTCTCCAGGCAGAATCAGGCTCCTTCCCACACAGCTCACCATTAGCCTTCCTCACATCGTATGTAATGAACTTTTCATTTCTGTGTCTCTTCCTCCTACCACACCATAAGCCCCTTAAGACAGGTACAGGGTGCTACTTTACGCCAGCATCCATTACAGTCCGCTGCACAAAGGAGGTGCTCACAAGACACCTGCTGACTGGACGGCCAGAACTACACGGGGACATGGTGGCCGCCACCAGCAGTCCGGGCTGGACGGAGGAGAACTCAGGACAGGAAAACCAGGCAGGGAGCCACTGCCCAATCCCCGGTAGGAGTAACGAGTAGCTGCCGGCAAGTGATGACTAGAAAACAAGAGGAGTGATTCAGACACTTATGAATGATTATAAGGGAAGAAGAAGATTATTACAAGATTCAGAGCTCTTGTTCCTGGAAAGTCAATTATTTAAACATTTACTGAGAATTTACTTGGTGTAACATACTATGCTAGGCACCAGGAATGCAACAATAAGCAAAACAAAATCTTTATCCTCACTGTAATAAAAATAGGGAAAAATCAGAGTTCAAAGCTTGGGAAAAATTATGTTTGGTCTAGAAGGCAAGTGGAGATGTAGATGTTAAGTTCTAGGAAAAAGTCAAGGCCAGGAAATATTTAAGGACGACCTCAACTTTAAGCTTTGTGGGTTTACAAGATCAATAAAGAAAATGTGTGGAGTGAGCTGAGATACCAAGAGTGAACCTTGAGGAAATATCTATATTGCTATGGGAGTAGGGAGAAATCAGAAAGGAAGACAGGAGTCAAGAAAGGTAGAAAATAAGAATAAAGTGTGGTTTTTCTTTTAAGTTCGAAGATGGCGGGATGATACACAATGCTAAAACATACAAAATGACGTCCGCAAATACGCTCTTGGACTTGGTAAGGTGATCTTTAAGAGTGTCCAGAAAAAAAATGAACACCAAATTACAAGGTAAGAGGGAAAAAGTGGACAGAGATGCAGGGAGAAGAGAGAGCAATGCACACAAAGGAAGGAGGGAGAGACAAAAGCAGCAGGATCTTCAACTGCTACTGGAAATCAATGGGAAAAGGTACTGATACATAGCTGCTCCTCTGAACTTAAACAAGTGTCACAGAAATTACCTAATCCAATTCATCTCACCTTTGTGGAATTTCAATTATTCACATGTAAGGTATGGCAGATACCACGAAGGTGAGACAATAAAAACTGTACTCACGAAATGATCTCCATGAAACCGACCTGTCAGGACCCGTTTTAGACACTGCATGTACTACAGAACCACATGCCAACTAATTTCTCTCTCCATTTAAAACTTACCACCAATTCACAGTAAAACTATAATAATGTAGAATTTCCCTACTTTTAAAGGGTGAATTGAGATAAATACTTTCAGAAAGCCATTAAGTTTAGAAAGTAACATATGCAGTCATAAATATTTACATTTTTAAGTCCACGTGAACAGTAAAGAAAACAGAGAAGAACATTCTAATACTAAACAACTTCTATAACCTTTGAATAAGTTCAAATAAAACGGTCATTTAAGAAAACACTGATTTTGTTTTACATCACACTGACCGCTCTAGGAAGGAAAAAACGAGAACATCAGACCCTACACAAGAGACAACAGCACAGTACTGAAGGCCGTTCCAATGAATGGAAGAGAACAGAGCAATGACTGGGTTAAAGAGTAAGGGCAAGAGCAGTCGCAATAATCATATTTTTTTAACTGATCTGGGAAGAAATACAGCGATCTGTCATTTTCATGATGATTTTTAAAGTCTAGTATATGACAAGAAGTTCAGTCACAGAAATCGAAGCATATCACTACTAAAATCCCAACCTGACCATGTTTACTAAGAGCTGTTTTCCTTCCTGGGACTTTACATCAGGTCTGAGGTTTAATTAGAAGGTAAGGCACACAAGGTTTTGTGAAGACTGGTCAACGGCAAAAGGCAGTTTCCCACAACCAGTACCTTATAGAACCAGCAGATGGCGCCCTCCATAAAGACAACCCCTCACTACACTGTCGCTACATAAGAGTTAGGCATTCTTGGCCAGGGATGACTAAAAAGCTAATGGGAGTATTTTCTAAGAGAAAAAAAAGACAAAATAAATCATCTTGTTATTCCCTAAGGATAAAACCTTCAGGCCATGTTTACATATTTTCCAACTATTCCAACTAAAAATTTGATTTTTCCCCCATATGCAATGTTACCACTAACCCACCGTTCAACTTCAATTAATCTTTATTAATTCAAATTAACTGAACTGAGTTTTCCCTGTTTTTCCTATGTATTCTGGTAAAAACAAAGTAATTTCAAATGCTTAAAGAAGACCTTTTAGAAAGCTGACCCATTCTTTTCATATCTTTGGTAATGTTTACTTATAAAAGGTTAAACAGTTTTACTCTCTTGTCTGCGTTCTTCTTAAGGAAGCCAGTGTTCTACAAGGGAGCAGAATTACAGTACCAGTTCACACAGAAAGAACCCCAGGCCCTGGAACACCTCAACTAACACCAGATTCTAACTTAGCAGCCAGAAAATGTTCTGCGGACTCCCTTCACAGCAATACTTTTTATACTAATAATGATACTATCTCTCATTTACTGAATGGCTGGTATTTCTCTAGTAAGTGGTCAGCTCCACGTCCCATTCAGTGGGGAGACAGAATTATGCACTTCACTGTTCACAGCAAACCTCAAGCACACATTCTTGCACAACCCCTCCCTCCCAGGCCACCTCCACTTCACTGAGAAAACACAGCTGTCCACAGGAACCCTCCCAGGACCCTGGCACTAAACCTGCTTGCTCACCTGCTGTGTTGGTACCCACCCCCAGCTTCCTCCCTGTTACCAGAAAGTATGTAGCCACCCCCCATCACCACCACTACATCCAAACCTAAAGCCTTCACAGGTGCACAAAATCGCACCCTCTGCGGGTTTCTCAGGGACCTTCGCTTCATCAGTTGCCTCCGGTTGCCTCCATCTCTACTAGACCCTTTCTCTCAGTGTGAACGCTATTTTGTTCTTGAGGAAAAGAAAGGCAGGAAGGAAAGAAAACACAACACACCTGCTTAGACTCCAAACACCCTCCCAGCTACCCTCTCAAATGACCTTCCCAGCCACGCCTCCCCATGGGGAACCCACACTTTCTCCCTCTGCATCTTCAGTCCCACCCACTTTCCATGCCAACCTAGTCTTGTTTCCAACACCCACCACGGCCACCACCCGCAGAAATGCTTTTGCCATCAAAACTGTGGCAGACGTCAAAAAGGACAACAGATCTTCCCTTCCCTGTATCCACACCCTTGCAGTGTGACTGTTGCTCCTCCCATCGAGAGGTGAGAGTGTTAGAGATTCTTAGTGGTGGACACTGGCGGGGGTGGGGGGTCGGTGGGGAGCAAGAGTGTTTCCCAGCAGTTGAATGTGACAAGTTCTTATAACTTATTTTGGCCAATGGGACGCTGGACAACTTAACGACTGTTTTGGCAACTTGTGCCACTGGGTTTACTGACTGGACCTCTCAGAGCTCTGCTCCTAACACATGCACAGCCCGGGAGTGAGCCCACCAGATGAGGAGAGGCAGCGTGGCGCGAGGCCCCCGGACTTCCACCATAATCACCACCAGCAGACCAGCCCCAGCCACAACAGCAGGCGACCACAAGTGCTTACCTAGCGATGCATGAGCAACATCGGCCACAGCGACCGAGACCCGCAACATCGGCCAGTGACCCAGACCCGCAAAACTGCCCCAACGCAAACTGCCAGCCTGTGGAGTTGGGAGCTACACAAACGGTGGTTGTTTTACGCCATGATGTTCTGGGGCTTATGCAATAAATGTTGGACAGATGACCTTTTGTAAGTCACTGACTCCCAGGCCGCGAGTCATTTTCCAACCCTTCTTGTGTGGCTCTCAGGAGCAGGAACAGCGGACTGCAGCCCCTCCTCGAACACTCCTCTCTACCGTACTGCTGATTCTTCTCCTTCCCTACTGGTCACACCTGTGTGTGTCCTTTGTCTCCTTCTCCTGCAGGAGTTCAGTTCTGGAACCTTCACTCACTTTCCCACCTACACACGTCTTTCTTCCAGGGCTTCTGCCCTGAGCTTCCCAGAGCTGCTCCAGAGACTCTGAAGTAGCTGTGCACACCGCACCAACCGCTCTGCTCTGCCTCCAGTGCACAAACGGTCTCCATGTACCGCCACCACCCGGGTGTTCTCAAAGGCACTTTTAACATAAAACATCCAAAACTAAACAACATACTTCCTCTTAACTCCTTCCCTCTTAAACACACACACACACACACACCTCCCTTTTCAATCTTTTCTTTGTATATGGTGCTTAGTGTACCCCGACTTGTTCTTCCCAGAAAACTGGGAGTGACCCTTAACAATTCTCTTTCAGTGTTTAAAAGCAATCATTGAGTCCTGTAAACGTTCACTGCAAAACATACAGGATGTGCACCCTCACCTGGCTGTCATGTCACCACCGCTGACCCTCACCTGGCTGTCATGTCACCACCGCTGAACCTAAGCCACCCTCCAATTCATTCTCCAGAGAGCAGCCACTTCACCCTTAGCAGGTTCACCTCTTCACAGCACTGCCTCACTTAACCCTTTCAGTCCGAGCGCCAGATATATCCAGCACCCATCTGATGACCTGTGTGGATGAGCGCCGGATATATCCAGCGCCCATACAATGGCTCACAATGGCTCACCTCGTACAGCGGGAGTGTTGCGGTGGAAAGAGCACTCATACCGAAAGGGTTAAAACTCTGAAGCAGGTTCCAATGCCCCGAGAGTAAGTTCTGAGCATACTCATCTGACCACCTTCCCACCACACTCTAGCTGCCTCTACTCCTTTCAGGGACAAGCCGACATCTTCCTGTTTCAGTGTGTGTTCTTCTTTGACTTCAAAAACTCTCACCTCCTCTCTGTCACTCTGCTCCTGCCTGGCTGACTCAGACTTTCGAGACTCCCAAGTCCGTTTCTCTGGGACACGGCCCCCAGTCGCCCAAGCTAAATTAAGTCCCTACTACATGCTGCCACACTGCCCCTGTCGTTTTCCAAAGAACTCACCATAACTGTAAATATTTATCCTCTACTATCTGGCTCCCCTTCTAAAATGTAAGCTGTATGAGAGCAAGAATCCTACTCTGTTCACCTAATACAATGATAATCAAAAAGCAAGAGCTCAACAAATATCCTTAATAATGAGATGAATCATGAAATTATGCCCAATTAACAACTGAGGACACTGAGGATTAGAGAGATTAATTGTGTCAAAGTTATCCAGCAACTGAACCGGAACTCACCCATATGATTCCCAAGGCCTCTCCCCTCACCTTAATGGTTCCCAGTCTACGGAGCACACCTGCATCCCCTAATACTCAAGGTGAATCTGGACTTGAAAAAATTTCCATGAGGATTTTTACATGCAAAGTTAACTGCATGTTAACTTTGTGTAACACAGTCCAAAAGTGTAAACAGTCCAAATATCTACTACCCAGTGAATGTATAAACAAACTTGTTAGAGCCATACAATGAAATACTACTCAGAAATAGAAGGAACAATGTACCTCAAAAACATCCAAGTAAAAGAAACCAGACACAAAAGACTACATACTGTATGATTACATTCACATGAAACATCTGGAAAAGGCACATCTATAGAAACAGAAAACACAGTAGTCACTGCATGGGGCTGTTGGGGAAAAGAGTAACCATAAACAAACAAGAGTGATCTTTGGAGGACAATGGCTGCACACTATATTTACTAAAAATCATTGACTTGTACACATTAGATGAATGTTTTAAAGGAAACCCAGAAGGACAGACAATTCATCCTGCTGAAGACGAGGAGAAAGTTCTAGCTGCCCGTCCCAGGTAGCTGGGGTTTAAGCTGCACTATGTGACCCAACGAGGCGGCTAGGGAGGGCTCTGGGCCCAGGAGACACTGAGCCAGGTGAGAGCACAAAGATGCGCCTGACCAGAGAATGAAACAAGCACAGCTATCTGTTATGATGTATGTGTGTTTCCAGAGAAACCTGATATTCTGCAAAATCACACTTTCAAAACAATGGACAGAACATTAGCAAAACAACAACAATCCCGATAAAATACTAGCATCGTCAGTCTCCACTGGCATTTGTTCCCAGCATCATAATAAAATTTTTCAGCCCTAAATCGTGAAGTCAGGCTTTCTCCTTAAAGATAGGTCCTTGAAGGTACTTATCTCTAATAGGAAAAATTGTAACAAAATTATAATTCTAATCCAGTGACAGCATTCAAATTTTTGTTAAATGTGGGGAAAATAACCTCACAGATATTTCACATGTACTTTAAGCTGCAACCAGATAGCTTCATATAGAAATATTAGGCCCTGCTGGGCAGCTCAGTTGGTCAGAGCATTGTCCTGAGATGACAAGGTTGCGGGTTCAATCCCCAGTGAGGGCACGACCAGGAATCAACCAATGAATACATCAATAAGTGGAACAACAAATAAGTGGAACAACAAGTCAACGTCTATCTCTCAAATCAATCAACAAATTAAAATTTAAAAAAATAAAAAGATTAGGGATTATCCAAACTATTAAATCTTATGCATGTAATAAACAAAGGCAATTTCACATAAGCATTTTTAGGTTTCTTTGTACTGCATCTGTGGATCACTTACAGGACATATTTTCCTTCACAGCACAGTAATTAATACTAAACAATTTTTTGTCAAACATCTAGATCCAAAAGAACTTGAAACATAACATATGCTCCCACATTTTATGATGCCTTTTTTTTTAACTTATATTGAGGTATAACTGGCATGTTATATGAGTCTCAGGTACATGATATAATGATTCTACGTATAATTACTCAATTTAGGTAGATATGGGGTCAACATCCATCACCAGTTACAAATGGTCTTGTGTACAGAACTTCTGAGAGCTGCTCTCTTAGCAACTTTTCAGGAAATACAACAGCACCAATGAGTGTAGCTGCGCTACCATGGATGCACTGCACATCCTGTCCTGTGACTGACTCACTTCATTTCTGGAAGTGTGTGCCTTTGACCTCCTTCACCCACCCTCCCCTTCGACACTGGCCATCACCAACCTGTGCTTTGTATGTGTGTGCTGTGTGTGTGCTGGGACTTCTGTTTTTTGTTAAGATTCTTTCTTTGGCTTACTTCACACAGCATGACGCCCTCAATGTCCATCCATGTTGTCGCAGATAGTCAGATTTCCACCTTTTTTAATGGTTGAAAACCACACACATTTCCTTTCATCATTCATCCTTGATGCACTTTAATAAATGCAATTACTCAAATGAAAATTAATTTTGACCTCTTTCCTACATTTTCCCAGGAAAACAAACTAGCAGCATAAGGAACATCAATATAAAAATGGTTTTGCTATCTTTCACTTTGAAAGAAAATGTGTCTTTTCAATCTCCTGGCAAATAAGTTTTCTTCCACTAAAAAAGGAAAACTCAGAAAATGAACTATATTACAAAAACACCACTCAGAAATAAACTTTAAAATACAGACTGTCTTCTGAGATGCAAATAGACACCTTAGTAGATCAGCTTTGTACAATTACCTGTAGCTGTATCCCACAAAGACGCCCCCCTTTTCTGCTCTGTAAAGTGCAGAGGGGAACTACCTGCTTAGCTGCCATACAAACGGTAAAGCACCACACCTGCAGTCACTAAAGCGCACACCAAGGCATCTCGGATGCCCTAGACCCCATAGCCAACTCACAGGCATTGTGGGGTATTTTTAATCATAGAGGAAAACACAGTAGTCCTAAGATCTGTCGGATGCCAGGTGAACTACCAGCTCAAGGTACTTCCACATCAACATTCCATGTCCCTTCTAACGGTACTGTATCTTTGAGAACTGGGTTTGGGGCAACTGATGAGACAGAAACACTACTGTATGGAAGACAGTGAAACGGAATGGGAGGTGGCGGCATCTGATCTGAATCTGAGACTTGCGATACTGTCCATGCCCAACAGGCAGACATACCCCTCCCATCAGTAAAAAAACTGCTGCTATTTAAGAACAAAAAGAAATGATTTTTTTGTCTCCGTGTACATGCAATTTTTAGACCTCATACTTACTAAGCTATCTGTACGTAACTAAACGGAACTGCTAGGAATCACTTCTTGGTGCCGGATAAAAATGGTGGAATACCAAGGGGCAAAGGTGCCACATGGGAACCAGAACTGGGAGGCTGCCCTCACCGAATGTCGGCCAGAGGGCCTCACAGACCCTGACGAGCAGCACTGCGGTGCATTGTCTGTATGCTGGTGACAGGGTAGAGATGATTTTTTATGAAAACTAAGAAGACGGAAAAAAAACATACCAAAAATGAGTTAGGGTAGTGAGCTGCTCTCCATCACATTTCATTCTAGAAAAACAGTAGACAAAACTAAAGGTTGAATACAATAATTAAAGAAGAAAAAATACCCAAATATTGCTTATACTGGGTAGGCCAAAAAGTCTGGTTTCTTCCGTACAATGGCTCTCGTTGCACTCAGTTACCTCTATTTCATTCGAATTAATTATGTTACACTGTATTGTAACAGCTGTCACACCAGCTGTGCATTTAAAAAAAAAGAACTTATCAAAAGTAGTGAATTTTTGTGTAGCCATTTTAATACTGAAGATGGAAGAAAATATCATTTTCGGAATGTTACGCTTTATTATTTCAAGAAAGGTAAAAACATAACTGAAATGCAAAAAATAATTTGTGCAGTATACGGAGACAGTGCTGTGACTGATCGAATGTGTCAAAAGTAGTTTGCGAAGTTTTGTGGAGACTTCTTGCTGGATGATGCGCCACAGTTGGGTAGACCAGTTGAGTGGATAGCGATCAAAGCGAGACATTAACTGAGAAAAGTCGGTGCTTTACCACACAGGAGACAGTTGGCATACTCAAAATATCCTAATCAATAAAGTTATTGGTGAAAATGAAAAATGTGTCTTTTATTTTAGGGGAGAAACTAAACAAACGTTTAGAGGTTTTGGCCAGCCCCACATTACCTCGGTTTGTTTCAAGACAAGGCTAATTCAGTCTCAAAGCCTTGGCTATCTCCAGCAGCTGAGTCCTACTTTGAAACGAAACCTCCCACCAACTTCTAAGTTACAAAATATCAAGCAGAGAGGCCTCTGCGCAGGGGAGGGGAGCCCCAGACTGCTCTGGCCTCCCTCCTCCACACTCACAACAGTTCACTGGGACCTCTGGGCTTCAACAAATAGCTTAAGGTTGTTGTAGGGAAGAGGACCGCCTTCAATTAGAGCAGCTCAGCTTTACAGAAAATCTCATTTGAATAACGTTTTATTTGAAAAGCACAAGTTACAAGCCATAGGCTAAAGCCAGGACAATGACTTTCAATTTTTTTTTTTAAATTGCAATACAACCCAGTACATAGCACACTTTTAAAAAAAACGAAAGAAAGAAAACACCTCTGATTACAGAATATTCTTTCTGTGCATCATTCATTCTGAGATTTTCTATTCTAATTGGAAACCCTGTTTATAAAACTCTAGCCTAAAAATTGTCTCAATGACTTCTCAACTAAGAAAATAAAAATTAATGTGAGTGGAGAGAAGAGAGGTAAGAACAAATACAAGCAAAAACATAAGATTTTCATATCATGCATACCAAAAACCAAACAAAAACAATAAAAAAGGGGTGAGAAAAAAGACACTGCATGAATTAGAACTAAATATAAAAAATAAAATCATCAAAATCTTATCTCTAGTTAAAAAACTTTTCAGCCTGAAAACAAGAGATAAATCTTAACCTTTTTCAATAGAACTTCTGATTTTATGGTGGACAACTGCTTTATAACTTTATCTCTCTTCTTACCCAAACCCATTAAAATGGCCACAGAAATATAAAAGTAGGGGGAAAATGAGAGCAGTGTTGGAAACCAGAAGATCACTTACAATGCTGGCAGTCAAGACCCGCAGACGCAGGACTCAGGATTCAGGGAGGTAGCCTGCGGGACTGCAGACAGGAGGTCACACGTTCCCTGCCTCAGGCCACCACCAAGAACGCACAACGGCATCTCCCAACAGCAAGCTCTTACCTCGAAGGCCCCTCCTCTCCCAACCCCTGCTAACAGTCTCAGCTCAGAGAACAAGGCAGACAAGGTTCTGAAAGTCCACCAGAAACCAAAACAAAATTAAGATAGGCAAAGATTTTGCTTTCTTGGCTTGGCACAGACTCCGCAAGATAAATCAAGTTGGGATTTTGTGACCCAAATGCTCTCTCAGCCATCTGTCTTGTTCATGGGAGACACAGGCTCTGGCAGTATGCTCCCAGCCCACATACCCCTAAAAATATTCTAACTTTTTTTAAAAGCTTCTCTCTCTCAGTCAGTTCATTTACCATACCAGGGATAACCCACACACGAGACAAAACTAGACTTACCCATTCCCTTAGGAGAATTCATCTAAAGAAAATAATACTAATTGGTATAAACTGCTAAAGAAGCCCACATCCGCTACCAAAAATGACTAATTTAGAATTCCCTTTTTAAATATAACTGCACAAGGATAAATGAACAAGCACATCAGGAGAATGAGTCCAAAAAAGGTGTACAAAACAGGCCAAATAAAACACAATATTAACACAGAAAGACATAAAGGAATTTTTAATTTTAATTAGTAAGCTCAATGAAATACAGGAATATCTGTACGCAAAAAGTAGCAATCATAAAACAGGAGACTGCTGGGACCTGTGAGCACGGCAGTCTGAACTGCAAGAGCTGCGGGGAGGGGTAACCAAAGAGTGACAGCAGCGGTGACATCAGGCTGCCTGGTTTTAAATCTCAGCTTGAAAAAGTGAACATCCATCTCCAATAGTACGTAGCAAGGGCCCAACAGATCCTGCAGAAAGCAGTTACCACATCACTGGGCTCACGAGTGAGGGAGTCTGTAAGGACGCTTCCACATTCCACCCTCGCCCCCCACGGGAGTAGGGCAAACTGGGGCTTGAGCAGTATGCAGTGTGCCCATGGAGACTCAGGAGGACACATGTCCCTGTCAGCCTGTGCCTGCTGTGAGGAGAGCTGGACCTCAGGCACCTCTTAGCAAAGACCCTAGAAAGTCTCCAGTATACAACAAATCCAATTCTCAGTTAGGTGCTAAAGCAAATCCTCTGGAGCTTTTAAAAATCTCAATTTAGGCCCCCAAATTTTCCACATATTAAGCACAAGAAAATCTGAGTCCTACCCAAAAAGCACCAAACACATGAGGAACAAACTACCACATATGAGACTCACGCCCTCGTGAATTCAGGACTCACAGTTCTAAACATCAACGTGTGTCCATTCGTTTTACCCTCCCCACCGCCCTGCAGGTCAGCGCCCTCTGTTCCTAGAGTGCAGAGCACACAGCTGCACAGGTGGCCCACAGGTGACTAGCTGTGGGCGTGGGGGAGGGACTCCAGCCGTTCCAGAGCCCACGTGTTTAGCCACTGTGCTGTTCTCAAAGGTAAGGACTAGATTTTCAAAAGCAAAAAACAAAAAACAAAATCTTGGTTCAAATGTTAGACCTATCACCAATCTTTGGCATTGTGGTAAGTTAAGCAACTCCAGTCGGAGTCCTCAGCCACGGGAAGGCAGCAAGGACAGAATCACGGGGCTGCTGAGCATGCAGTCAGGAACATGAAACACCTGAGTGCATGCTATAACTAATGATAGTTTTCACTTACTGAGCACACACGGGCACCTACCAAGATGCTACCTACTCTAAGCTCTTCACATAGGTTTATTCCACCTAGCCCTCTAAACTGTCTCAGAAAGTATCATTACTCTCCTAACCATTTGTACAGGTTAAGAAACAGATTTAGAGAGATGAAGAAACTTGTGCAAGATCAGAATGATTATAAATGGACCCCAATTCTCCACCTCCTGGTACCCATACTCCTGCAAGCTCACTCCTGGCAAGAGGCAGAGTTCACATCCCCCACACCCTGAACCCTGCTGGCCTCACCACCTGCCTTGGTCAAAGGAACAAACAAGGCAGAAGGGACACTGTGTCTGTTCTGAGCATAGACCTCAAAAAGATTTTGCATGCTTCCCCTGCCTCTCTTAGAACCCAGCCACCACCACATGAGCAAGCATGGGCCTGCTTGCCACATGCTGGGAGACATGTGCCTCAGTCACCCTGCACCACCAGGAGGACAGACGGACAACCACCAGAACTAGGAAGCCACCTTAGACCAGCTGGCCCCCAGCCCACCTGCAGAGTGACCACAAAGAAAGGAGTGGTCCTAGATGAGATCATCTCTTTTGAAAGGGGCCCCATCTAGACCAGATGATCAGAAACATCCATGTGACCCACAGATTAATGAGTAATAATACACACTAGTAAGCCGCTGAGTTGGGGGTGCGGGTGAAAGAACAACTGCCATACGAAATTCATGGTAAGGGAGCAGGGCTGGGGTTTAAAGCCAGAGAGCCTGACCCCCAGCTCACCCCCTGAGTCACTGCATTATGTGACTTCCAATTTCAGAGTAGATACCCCAATCAATGCTACTGTAGTACTTTCCTTAGTGAAAAAGAAAAAATTCATTTATACTCACTATTCTATATGACTTTAAAATAATTTACAAAAAAGTTCAAAATAGTACATATAGTTCTTGTTTCCTCCTTTCAGTAACAAAAAAATCCAAAAAACATAGCAGACCTAGAATTAGAACTCAATTACTAACAACCACTGGTCCATTACTTTACTTCATTAAGTACTGCATTAAAACTACATGCACTTCTCTAGACATATTTACAACTCTTTCAATGTAAATAAACACCTGTGACTGGGTATCCTGACAAACTCCCCAAGTACTGTGAAATTCATCTATTAATATGCACTAACTCATTCTCACTCTTAACTGACGAGCTTGGCTTCCCAATCACCAACACACAGCCCAGCCCAGCCCAGCCCAGCTTTTCCCAGCCTGTGTGGGTCTGTGGTGATGTAGTTCCCTGGCGGGCGGTGGGAGGGTGTCTCCATTTTCCCCAGGGGATACAGCGAAGGCTCCACTAAACCAGCCACCTCAGCCTTTTCATGCCCAGGAGTCTAAACGAACTGGGGGTGTGGTGCGGGAGCTTCCCCCCAGGGGAGCCCAGGTCACTACCACACAGGCGAGGCTGAGGAGCAGCATGTCTGAAACGCAGGAGTTCCTCGGGGACATGACTTGGGACTTCCCTGTGTGGCACTGGTTCAAGTCAGTGGAAACACAGCGCGCAGGACTGCTGTGGGTCTAGGCCCTTCAGGGATGAAGCCCATGAGGGTCACCCCCCAGGCCCAGAGCCACAACCAGCTGCGGGACGCGACAAGAACACGTGGAATGAGAGCAAGAGAAGACATTTACAGGTAACAACTACAACCACACGGTTAGTTGCAGACATGAAAATTCTAATGAGCATATCTTCCTTATTTTTATATAAAAATTGTACATGTATATTAGCCAACTTATTTCTTATCTCCCTTTCTACAGTCACCTAGTAATAGCTGATCTCATATCGAACCTCAAAATATTTAAATTATAAAATATTAAGTAGAAAATGTGACATAGGTAGAAGAAAAATGAACCCAACTATGGAAGAAGTAATTTTGTATCCTCTGTTAAGAAGTTTGTATGTTTAAACAAAGGATAGTTACACTATTGCTCATCAAAAGGATAATTCTGTGCCCTGGCCGGTGGCTCGGTTGGTTGGGGCATTATCCATGCCCCAGAAGGTTGAGGGTTCAATCCCCAGTCAGGGCACATACCTAGGTTGCAAGTTTGTTCCCCAGTCAGGGCGCATATGGAATGGCAACCAATTGATGTCTCTCTCACATGGATGTGTGTGTGTCTCTCTCAAGTCAGTAACCCTGTCTTCCAGGGAGGGTTTCTAACAGACAGTGCAATCTCGTGGCCTCGGGAGAGTAGCTAAGTTGGTCACAGTGTGCAGGACACACCATGGGTGCGGGCTTGATGCCCAGTCAGGGCACACACAAGAATCAGTCAGTGAATGATCAGTAAGTGGGACCACAACTCCACGGTTCTCTCTTTCTTTCTCTCAAATTAAAAGTTAAAAAATAATAAAAAGATGAGGATTATAAAAAAAGCATAATTTCACATGTCTTTACTTGTAAGTTAAATATGATTAAAAGTAGCATGTACAGGCACCACACTGACACACAATGAACTGTGATGGCTTTTTATTGCCATCTCATCGAAGTCGCAAGTACATTTCTCCAAATTCCCTTGCCCACATGGTTGTGGGTTAGGGGTGGCCTAAAAAGAAACTCCCATGAGACTGAGAAGACAAAAGTGAAGCAGCAGAAACGTCCAAGGGACCAAAAGGTCAGGCACGCCGCAGCTCCCACACCCCACCAAGGACTCCCGGGCTCGCTTTTGCGGGCACGGGCAACAACTTGGCCCGCAGGTCCCTCCACCTCCTGCGCTTCCCCAAATAACAGCGGGGCAGGCTTCGGCCACCCAGGTGAGGTGTGCCACACCTGCTGCAGGTAACTGACACCCACGCTGCAGCCTGGGCAGCAGCAAGGGAGTGACACAGGCCCAGCTTCCTTCCTAGGGCACCAGCCCTGCAGGCCCCAGCCTAACCTCACCCCCCCCCCCCCCCCCCCCCCCCCGCTGGCTCCAAGCCAAGCCCCAGACTCCGGAGTGGTGACCAGCTCTCACGACTGGTGGTCAATCACCACGGTCATCTCCCTTGTCTGCCAGCCCTGATGACAGAGATGGGGGTGTTGTTTCGGGTTAGACTGCGGCAGAAAGGGCTGAGTGTGTCCACCTGTCTCTTAACTAGAGAGAAAAAGTCGAACACATAACCGGGGTCACCATGCACCTCGCCTTCCTCCCATCAGCAAATACTTCGGGGTTTACCTGAAGAACGTTCAGTTTTGAAAGCATTTACACTTCTTAAGTAGTAAGTTCAAATTTTAAAATCCACCTTCTTACAAAGTTTTACTTACAACAAAATAGGCACTGTTCAAATTCAAGAAAAAAGTTAAAAATTAACCTACCCTGATAAATGTAGGTAGACCACCTTAATGTTAACCTGAAGCTTGTACTGCAAGCAATCAATTAGAAGACGTGTGCACCATCTCTACCCCAACTCCCCCCGCTCCCTCATGGGCACGTTTAAAGGAAAAATTTTGTCTAGCAACAGTCAGAGCCATAAACTCAAATTTTTGTAGAAAGACCCTAAAGGGTCCTCGGGACCTGAGCTAGTCCAGCTACCATTTAAAGTTGAACAGACGCCAACAGCCCTATCGTGAACACACGTTCTGAGACAGGAGCTGCTGAGACAACATTCACATTTTAGTACTTTTTCCACAGAGTGGAAATACCAAGAAAAGTAAGGGACAGAAACGGCTGAAAACGGGCGCCTCCCAATGTGACCAGGGACCAGGCGTCCCATGGCGGCCCACGAGCGACCGCTGCTCCGGAAGAGGACTCAGCAGTGGAAACGTGGCCGTCCCTTCCACCGGCCTTTGTAAAGCTCCTTCAGCTCCTGGCTTTTCACGAAGTAATGACCTGCTCACACCAAGTGAGAGCGACCGGAGCTACAGCGCAGTTCCAGCTACTCTGATCGCGCGCGGCCTCGGACACGGCGCGCAGGCCGGCAGCCATGCTTCACGGCCCGAGCGACAGGAAGGGACACGAGCCCGCGCGGAGCTCTGAAAATGGTGGGGCGCGCGTCAC
>VMDR010016212.1:0-21410 GCA_007922815.1 Macrotus californicus | reverse complement strand
TGATTCTTCTGAATCCTCTCCAGCAGCACTGCAAAGAGCTCCTGCATGGCTGCTCTGCTTTCTATTTGTGCAGGTTAATTCACAAAGTTCCTATCCTTGTTCGAGTTCCCCTCTTTTTTCCCCAAGCAGATAAATTATTTTACTTTCACAGTCTGGTCATAAACTTGTTAATACAAAAGAGCCGAGTTAACATATGGATGTTGTGGGAAAAAAAAAAAAAAGCCAGTGGTAAACAAAACTGCATACCTAAATAATAAAATAAATTAATAACCCAAAGCTAATTTCACTCTTTTTCTGTCATATAATTAACTCAGTCACCACTCTTGGTTCAGGTGATGGCTTTCAAACTACCTTGCAATTCATCACCAACATTAAGTAGAAAAGCAACAAAACTACCTGTTAAATAAAAAACAGGGCCCAGTGACAGCAATACACAACTCACCTTTCAGAAACAGAATCGTACTCCTGGTGTTCTACTGAGTTTTAATTTAGACAGGTTTAGGTACAATAGAAAAGAAACCTGAAAACACATGCTGTTTTAGTAACAAATACCAGGTTGCCAGATTTGTTACATAGTTTTTGCAAGCTAGAAACTAGGAACAGAAGAAACCCTTAACAGGAGTAGGCTACAGATATGAAAGCTTCAAGGGCATGAGAAGAACTGGCATTCAGGAAAAGTGTCTTTTTCACATTGGTACATTTTTAAAGTTTGCCATAAAAAAAAAAAAAAAACCAAGAAAACAAACAAAAAACCAACCAAAACCCCCACCAAATTTGACAAAAATACTTGTATTACTAATGGTCACTTCTATTTCTAACTGCCTCACATAGAGAGCATTAAGACATTTAGGCACTTGTTTTTCCCCTAATACTGTTATTTCATTTTAAGCTACATAAAATTGTTTAACACTAAATATGAAAAATGTAAACTTAACTTTCCCCATCAAAAAATGTTATAAGATCCTATTTTTCCTTCTCACCTTAAAAATGCAACCATTTCCTCCCAGGCTGGAGGCTCTTATTTTCACTATTTTGACTTCTCTCTCTCTCTCTCTCTTCCTCATTTCCTTTTCCTCTTCCCAAAAGATTTTTTCATAAATAAATTAAAATGAAATAATTACAATCCATTTGATTTGCAACTCCCATTCATTGGGGGGGAAAAAAAAAGATGAAGAAGAAGAAGGACTACTGAAGCAGGCACATGGGTTGCCCAGAACTGAGACTGGGTGACTAGGTGCTTTTGTTTGTTTGGGTTTTTTTTTTCCTTCCTGATTTCTGCACTGGGAGGGGAAATGCAAAAGTGGAAAGAGTTGAGAGAAGACTAAGTTTGAGACCGCTGTTGGTTTTGAGTTTTAAAAAGATATCTGTGAAAGTCCACCGTTCCTTTATGCACAAAGAACCCCAGAAACAAGCTGCAAAAATGTTCCTGATTTCTATTTACAAATGTCCCTAGTCCCTGCTTGGAGGCCCCAGTCCCTCCCCACTTAGGACCCCAAGTCCACCAGACTGGAGGTGAGAGGGCCCAGCAAGGAGTCCTGGAGCTGATGCTGGTGGGCTTGCAGGCCGTGGCTGGGCTGGGAGGCGGTTAAGCCCGGGAGAGAATAGTTTGAGCTCCTGGCGTGGCCCATATTGCCCTGCAGCAGAAGGACCGAGTTCTGGTCTGGACTTTGGGGAGGTGAGAATTCTTCTTCTGAGCTGGACATGAGCGGCTTGCCCCCTTCCAGAGGAGAGAGTTGATTCTGCTTGTTGGAGGAGGAGTTATTGTTTTCGGTGTTCTCCCTAAGAAATAGAGGACAACACCATATGGTTAAAAAAAAAAAGGTAGGTTAAAAAAAAGTGTGAGATGGAGGGAGGGGAGCTGGACGGAGGAACGGGCCGTGGTGCAATCAGTCATAGACCCAAATGAAGGAGCTCTGCTCTCCTACCCATCTCCAAGGGTCCTGAGAAGAGTGGGGAAGTGGGGAGCTATGTACAGAGCTCCTAGGGAGCCAGTCCCTTCTTGTCCCAGATTTTAGAAAGCCAGAGCGGCAGGACTTATATGAAAACACACAATTATTTTTTAAAATTTCGCTCAAGGAGTTATTTTTAAATACCTATCAACTAGCAGCACGTTTAGAAGTAACTTTGAAAATTTTCCAACAAATGGTTGTTGGTGATGAAGAAAATGAGCAGGGACAAGTAGTCCCCAATGCACACGTTTGGGGTGAGTCAAGTCAATTGTCGTGTTCCCATCTGAGGAAACAATTAAACGTCGAGTTTCCCTGCCCTTGCCCGGAGATTGTGGTTTCTGAGACACAGGACAGGTCATGGGAAGTGGTGTCCAGAGCGGCCCAGTGACCTGAGTAAACAGGGAGCGCAGCCAGTCTCTCCAATTTCATCAGGTAGTGGGGCCCTCGGGCCTGGCTTGCAGGGCCGCGGTTTTGTAACTGGAGTCTAACTGGAACCATAGTGTCCCTGTCCCTGTGCTACTCCCTCAATCCTTAGTTCCTCGCGTCCCCCTCTCAAACTCCCCACAGACGTCCACACAAGCGCACCCTTCCCTACCAGGGAAACTTCTCGACCCCGCACAGCCGCTGGGCGGTTGCGGGGTGCCGGGGGTAGAGGGATCAGTCCCGGCACTGGGTGCTAGTGAACTTCAGGATTTGGAAGCCCAGAGAGCTTCCGCCTTCTGAGTGCTCGCCTGTCTGCCCACCCCGAGAGCCTGCCCGTCCTTTCTCTCCCCTTCTCTATTAATCTCTCTCTTCTAGAAAGCCCATTTCAGCTAGATGTATCCAAGTCCCCTGCTTTTCTGCCCAAATTGGAAAGCCGAGGCGACATCTTCCGCCCCCAGGTTCGGAAACAAAGGAAACCCAGCCGGCCTGGAGCTCAGGTTTCCCCCAAACTCGTCGGTTTCCCGGAGCGCTCTCCTTGAGGTCGCTGCTGCCGCCACTCGCACGCTCTTCCGAATCTCAGTCGGAAACTTCTACTGCGAGCGGATGGAGCCGGGCCAGGTGGCCGGGGGGTTGGGGCGGGGGGGTGTTGGCGCAAGGAGGATGGAGGCAGAGACAGGTTTTAAAATTATTGCCCTCTGAGCTCTAGGGCGAGAGAAGCCAGCGACCAGGGACCCCTTCCCTCGTCCTGGGCGGCGGTCATCCAGACGGACCGGCCGCGGCGCCCGGCCACGCGAGAGGGAGCCCAGAGAGGGGCGATCCTTTCTGAGCTTTGGGTTTAGGGAAGGAAATGCAGCGCCACCTCCCCCAAATCTTTTTTGTGGATTTTTAAATGACTCCTCCCTTTGTAGGGCTAGTGCGGAATGAAACGGTGACCTCTCGCCCAAAAGGCTAGCCCGAGAGCGCAAGTTAAGCTCGGGGAGGCAGTGGGGGCACAGCAGAAGTCTCAGGCCAGCTCCACCCCTCCCGGGAGCCAGAGGAGAGAGGTTCGCGAACCTCAGCCTCCACCGAATCTCTTTCCTCGCGTTATCAATCAACACTTCCCTTCCAGTTGATCTAGAAATTCCCTCTCTACTTCCCACACCTCTCCCCAAACAGCCAGGGAAGCATGAAAAACAAACTTGGCACCAGTATTTCTCGACACTCACACCCCAAGAAGCCCACGCGCGGGCGCTCAAATCAAACGAGTCCCCATCCCTAGCAAGCGACCTCAGAGTTCATGAACTTTCGCTGCAGTGTTGCGGAGGCCCGGGCACCGCCCCGCGGACCTGCTCCTGCGGGCCAGGAGGATGCGGTGCCGAGTGCCTGCGGGGGCGGGAAGGGGCGGAGGGGAATGGAAGGCATCCCGGGGTCGCCCCAGCAGCGGGAAGTACGCCGCGTACCTTTCCTTTGCCTCGGCAGCCCGGTCTCTTTGCCTCCGGTTCTTAAACCAATTGCTGACCTGGGTGGTGGTGAGGCCAGTGGCCTCAGCCAGCTCCCGCTTCTCACGCGGCGAGGGGTAAGGGTTGTGCGCGTACCACTCCCGCAGCACGCCCCGCGACTTCTCCTTGAAGCAGTAACTGGTCTCCTCGCCGTCCCAGATCGTGCGCGGAAGGGGGAATTTTCGGCGCACCCGATATTTGCCCACAGCACCCAGGGGCCGGCCGCGCAGCTTCTCGGCCTCCACGTAGTGCGCCTTCAACCACAGTTGTTGTAGCTTGGGGTGGTTATGTGGCGAGAACTGGTGGCTCTCCAGGATCTTGTAGAGCTCGCGGAAGTTGCCGCGGTGGAAGGCGACCACGGCCTTGGCCTTCAGCACGCTCTCGTTCTTGTGCAGGTGGTCGCAGGCAGGCAGCGACCACAAGAACCTGCCCAGGCGCTCCAGGTTCCCACCTTGCTGCAGAACCTCGCACACGCACGCCACTTGTTCCTGCGTAAAGCCGAACGACGGCAGCATCGACATGGCTGGGCCCTGCCGGGGCGCAATGCCCGGGCTCAAGCAGTAGGGAGAAGAGCCGAAAATGCAGGGGGCGGCGGCCGCAGGGGGGGCGCGGCTGCTCCTAACCCCCTTCCTGAGGGTTCCCTAGCCGAAAAAGCAAGTCGAATTTTAGGTATGGGCGGCACCAAAAGAGCAGAACTAGGAGTGGGGAGCGCGCAGGACTCAGGAGAGGCCAGCTCACTCGGCAGCCTTTCGGGCCTCGCTGGCTCCAGGCTTCCACCCGGTGGATGCTGCTCGTTGCCGGGGAACTTGGTTTCTGTTCTCCCCGCTGCAGCCTTAAAGCGCGCAGCGTCCTCGGCGCGCTGATTGGCTGCGGGCGGCGCCTATCCGGGGCTGGCCAGCCTGCGCGCCGCCCGGCCGGGCGGGGAGGCCGCACCGCCCGCGAGGGGAGGGCGAAGCTGAGGAGTGGGGGGATTGGGAGTGGTGAGAGGAGAAGGACCGAGAGAGGTGGGAAGCGAGGTGGAGGGCGGGGGCTTGGGGGTAGGGGTGAGGATGGAGCCTCGCTGCCCCGGAGCGAGAGGGGGGTGGGGTGGATGATCGCGTCAGGACCCTGCAATGCGAGCCCCCTCTCCAGTGTCACCTAAGGGCAGCCGCGCACATCTCTGACTCGCGAATCAATGACTCCAGACCTTCTTATTCCCCCCTTCTCCCTCCGTACCCCTGTCTCTTGCAGACATGCCCTTTCCCGGTGAGCTCATATTTAATTACCTTAATGTTGGAATGAATAAGTAATGAATTGATAAATAGCTTATGGAACGAGATAAATAATACAAGAGCAGACTAGAGCTCAGGGCTGCAGTCACTGGAAGAGTGGCTTCGCTCCCGACTGGCTTCAGCTCCAGGAGCCAAACCTAATTTTCTCTCCTCTGCGTCCCTACCCCCGCCCCCACGCCCCCACCGCCCTCCAAAGGGCACGTGTATTCCCAGCTGGAGAGCGCTTCTCTCATTGTCAGAAGCCCGCGACTATTTGCGACCACGCGCAGTGCCCTTTAGAGCATGGTTGCAAAGCAGAGAAAGATTCCGAAGATTCATTTGTGATTTGGCATCTTAATTATGGTTTAAGCCTGCAGGCTCTAGACTCAGTTTCCCCATCAGCGTGGTTGCGACTTCCAAGGCTACCTCTGCTACCGCGGAATGCCCAGAAGCTTTACTTGATGTTAGCAAAAATGCTTTGGGAACCTCATACAAAAGGGGATGGATGGGGTGTAAATTAAATAAAACTGGTCCGGCTCCAATAGCCGTCCGGTTGTAACATAATCCTTGCCCTGCTCCGAGGGACACTTCCCTTAAAGCGAGGACGACAGCGGCTCCAAGAAGATTAAATAAAGAGAGGTGTGTGTGTGTGTGTGTGTGTGTGTGTGTGTGTGTGTGTGTGTTGATTGCAATGCTGGCCTATTTTACTGCCAGGGAATGAGAGATGTCCTGCAATTTCAGTCTCATCTTCTGTTATTTTGTGTATGTGTGGAGAATGCTTAGTAAAACTGCACAAACAAGTGAAGCTGTAATTATCGTAAGCCTCATTTACACACCTTGTTCCAAAGCAATTACTAAAAAGATTTTGAAAACAATTAGCGTCTCTAAACAAAGATAATCTATTGTCAGTAGCTGAGGCTGGCAGAAGATAAGAACAATGCGTGGAGATAAGAGGAACCAAATGGTGGAAGGAGAGTGACTTTATGACTATACTTATCTCTGATTAGATAAGTTCAAAAACAGAATTGTAAGTACACTTCAAAAATGCTTTTGATTTAAATGCACCCTCTTAGTAAATGCAAAGAACAGACTCTAGGCTCTTTAAACTTTTTGTCTTCTTTAAATGTTTTGATTCCACCAGCCAAAGCCCAGCTCCACAAAACCCTTTGCATCTTGAGACATAAGTGGGAAAAGGAGAAGCACCGTGTGGGTTTCCCCCTGTATTATTTATATGGTTTTAAAATAATGCACCCAGTCCAGTGTACCCTGTAATGTACATTTTAAACTCATGAAGGGTTTCCACCTCCTGGCTGCCTCTCCAGAGATTCCAAGTAGAGGGAAGCTGCTTCCCTGCTGAACTCCCACACAATGCTTTTTGCATCCTTGAAACTCTGCAGTATCCCATGCAATTAGACCTTGGAAACAGATGCTGATATTTCATTACATTTAGAATCATTTTTTAAGTGCATTTAATGGGTGCACATTATTTCAAAAGAGCCCCTACCACATGGTGTGCCCAATGACTTACTTTCTAAACTGGAAGCCTGGCATGGCTGAGCCCAAGCCCATGTGTCTGGTAATTTTCCCTTGCAGTCTTATTTTAGTACTCATGATGTTTCAGATGAAGTCTTAAGGAGCTGCAGTGTCCTGCCAGAAGGAATGTCTCTGCTTGGAACAGTCCTCATTGACATGGCAGCTGTGTGAGGACCGGAACGGAGGTTTAAACTTGGCTCTAAAACTCAGTCAGTACCCTAAAGTCCAGAGCAAGTGCGCAGAATTACAATGTGTGGTGCAAGGTCTCTTAAAAGACAAACAGTAAGTTGAGTATGGGTGTATTTTATAATTAACAATTTTGTATAAGGAAATGAGGCATAACGTGGACAAATAAGGGCAGGTATAAATTTCCAGGGGATGACAGCGAGCAGAACGATGGCAATTAGACACCAGTATAACCACCTTTACGCCGGCTTACTTCAGACCTCCCTGCCCACTACTTTTCATCTCTCTTCAAAAGAAGCCAGGACGTACTAGACCTTGGTGATACCTGGGAAGACGACCCTGTGGATGCTGTGATTGCAGCAGGCACCACGGTTGCTGAGGAGTGGTGCTCAATCTCAGAGGCCCTGCCGAGGGCCCACCAGCCCTTCTCGTTGCGTTTAACCCAATAGACCGCGTAACTAGAAAGGAAAAGTGCTATTCGCTTTGTACTAACGAGACTACCTGCTATTTCCATCCCTTGGTTAGGGGAACCAATTGTTATAAGTGTTAATTATTGGCTCGGATATATAAGGTTTCCCAAAATGGAACCTTTCACTGAAAACCACTAAAAGAGGTAAAATGACATGAATTTACAAACCACATAAACCAAATGATCCATTTTAAATCGCACACAGAAAGGTTTGAGTTGTTCTAGTAACTTAAAACCCTTGCTGTCAATGCAAATCACACGAAAAACAGAGATGCGTCGGAGATTTAAAGGGAACGTGCAACTCTAGCTGCTGCCCTCGCCGCATCTTGGTTCCTGAGGGTAACGCGCTGGGAAAGGGTGCCCGACGCCAGGTTTAGCTCTTGTGTGCCTCCTCTATGCAGGCAACGGCCGGGTACGCGCAACTGGTCTATGGAAAAGCCAAAGCGGAGGCACCAGCTGCTGCTGGAGTTTCTGGCTGAGTTGACATGAGGCCTTGGTTCAAAAACCTCTGGCTAGAACCCACGTCCTTCCCTTCTGGCTTGCAGCACGATGCTTTGGGGCTCCAGGCCCGCTTTCTTGGAATTCCTTCGCCATCAAAAACAGCGGGGATCCTACTTAAACTACTGATCATTTTGGAAGGGAAGGACGTCGGGAGGTGTTTCTTCAAAAAATTAGCATCGTCGCTCAGGGGCAGTGCGGAGACTCCCCAAATCCTGGTCGAAGTGACAACATTCATCTTTTTCCTCTGCTTGTCCGGAAACTCCGGGTGTCCTCGACCCTAGGTATCCCGGGCTCTGACGGCCTGCGCGGCGCCGCGGGAGCAGCCTCCCACCTGCCTCCTGGGGGCCTCTGCTCCCCGCGAGATCTGAATAGGCCGAGAGCTCAGGCAGGGCGATTTGCGGACCCGGAGAAGAGAAACTCAAAACCAGTCCATTAGTAAATGAGTTTTGTGTTGTCAAGGTTCTTTCCCATCCACTTGCTGTTCTGAAAAATAGATCACGTTTCGTTATCTTTAGTGGGAATCTGCAACGTGACACCGGATCCGTGCGGCCCCCACCTCTCCACCTCCCTCTCTTCCAGCCGCGCTAGGCCGGGCCGAGGGGAGTCTGTCGGCCTCCTCGGCTTATTTCTGAACAATGAAGATTTGTCTGTTCTCCTAATATATTTATGTATGTATGTATGGAGGGAGGGAGTTTTCTCCTGCAAGCGGGAAGCGCGCGAGCAGAGCCTCCTGCTTCCTTGGTGCAAAAACTCAACGCCAGCCCAGGACGCCGGGACGGCTGTCCCCAGCCCACACCTGGACAAACAGAGCTGCGAGCCCGCTAGCTGTTAAAAACCCTGCCGCCCCGCGCGGGTCCTGAAAATACAGTCTCCACATTGTCCCGGGGTGGAGGAAGGGAGAGAGAGTGAAAGATAGAGACACCGCGGAGAGAGAACTCAGATTGCAGGGGAATGGAGCTGAGGGGGTGTGTTTGGAGGAGTTATCCTCTCCCTCTGTGTGTGTACTCATGTCTGGTCTCTGTCTCTCTGTGTGTCTCTAGCTCATTCTCTCTTCCCTATCTGAAAGAGGAAGCTCGTTCATTTTGTGTGTGAAACTCTGTTTCTCATTCTTATCTCCATGTTACCTTCTCTCCCTTTCTTTCTTCCTCATTCTTCTCATTGTTTCTCCCTTTCCTTCATCTCTCTCTCCCAGCATATCTCCGCCACCCCCCCGCTCCCTTTCCTCTCTCTGTATCTCTCTCTTCGTTCACCTCCCTTCCAAATGCTATGGGCGCCTGAACCTATTTCTTTCTGCCCCGACCAGGCACTGTGAGGTTTCGTAGCCATTGTGCTGATGTTGTGAACGTAGGTGACTCTGAAGTCTCGGCCGGGACTGAGCTCAGTGGATGGGACTCCATCATGCTGAGTGGTGTCATCAAAAGGTGGGGACACCCATGGGTTGAGCAGGTGAAAATGGGTTGGCCACCTGAGGGGAAAAGGGCCAACTGCTGCTATGCTCTGAGGAAGCTCAGGCCCAGGGACTCACCAACTACCAGATTTGAGCCAGAAGATGCCACTCAACATCAGATGCCAAACACCTTTCTGGAAAATGAAGGAGAGTGTTTTAAGAACCCATTTTTAAGAATTGAAGACACTCTTATTCCCCTTCTCTTCATTCGTGTCATCTTAGGGCAATTTTACAAAAAGATACTCCTGGAGAGTCCTTATCTTCCACTGAGTTTCCAATCAGCTTTTTTCTCAACTAATGTACATCCTGAATACTGCATCTGTCTAAGCTAAGAAGAATTTCCTTTTGGGAGGTGAAAGCCTGCAGCTCCTCCTGTTCTGAGGAAAGTGCTAGTGACAGTAATGCAGGGTGACACTAAATAAACAGTTAGGGTGGACTGGAAAGATGGAGTTAATTATCCAGTGAGCTGCTCTGCAGCCCAGACCATCAGGGGCTGATTTGTTTTGGCTCATAGTCGGAGGAAGGAGACAACCCACACTACTTCTGCTAGGGATCCTGATCATTGGTTTCTCAAACAAAACAAAAATGACTACCCAGGTATCACTACTTTGATTAAAATTTGGTTTATTACTCCTCTGCAGACTCTGTAAAAAAAAAAATAAAAAAATCGTCCATTCCATTGTCCCATAGCCCTGGAGGGAAGACCCAAAGTGACCCAAAAATGCACTCCTAAAATCTTTTTTTCAGAGGGTTACTGTTAAGGAAAGTGAACATCCAGCAACCCTCTCCCTCTCTTCATGTGGATCCTTGCAATAAGTTTATGTAACTGCGTGTTTAGAAAATCTAAGATGTTAGCCTGGTTTTCACCATGGTTTTACTGCCCGCCCCCTCCAAAAAAAATCAGGCTTCGTGAAATTTTAGATGCAATTAGATTTATTGTTTGCGTGATTCACTGACTATCCGGTTTCCTCAGGTAAACCTGCACTTACATATAAATCCCAGTAATTTAAAACGTCTCCCTCCCCCCTTTGCTCTTCCCTGCCTCCACTCACGTCCCCACCCTGCCACATTCTGATATTAATAATCCCCGTCTGCCCCTCTTTCCGGGTCATTACGGTACTGCTGGTCTCTAATCAATCCTAATGCGATGGCAATTGGAGTCCCTGATGACTGCGGCTCGGGTTTCTTGTAATGGCTCTACCACATTTTCCTGGACCTCCTTCTTTAACCTGAGATGCCAGGGGGACGAGTCCCTTCTCTGCTGCTGATTACTTCAAGATGTGGGGGCTGGTTCGAGCAGAAGGAGAAAGAGACACGCGCGCAGCGTGGCTACTACTGCAGGCTGGGTGGCTGGGGTGAACAAGGCGTCTGCCAGCCCGACGCCCGCACCCGAACGCCTTTCACTATTCTCTCTTTACTTTTCCCCCCATATTCCAGGCCCAAACTTACCCTGGCGGACCAAAATGAAGATTTTTAGAGCATTTTTCCCCCTCTTAGTGTCTCGGCCTCTCCAGTTCTTTCGTGTTGCTATCCTGCGGCGCCTCCCGGGCTCCTAGGCTAGGCCTACCCGTTGCCCTGGAGTGAACGCCTCTTCCCATTCCTCAGAGCTGGCTCCTCTTTCCTTCTGTTTTTTTTTTTTTCTCCCATTACCACCCATCCTTCCCAATTTTAGTGTAGTTGTCACCGAATAGGAATTGAATTCTTCCCTATCTCCTTCGCTGACCCTTGACCTCTCTTCCCTTCCTTACTTCGCAGTGCCTGAAGCTCCCAACCTGTTCCTGCCCCAAAGCCGGAGCTACAAGAGGTGTCGGGGTCTTGTCTGGACAGGAGCACTTCTTTCCTATCTCTAAGGGTCCATCGCCAAGAATCCTTAACCCCTAGGGGCCAAGGTCCAACACTTCTTTCCGCAGGTGCCTTTGGAAGAGAGGACCTGTGGTGGGAACTTAAGCCATACCTCCCTCTCCCCGGTTGCAATCTTTTCGCTCACTTCTTCTACCCTTCGTGCAGGCCCGGCAGCTAGGCGATCAGCACGTTCGCGGCGTTTGTATTGTTGCATTTCTCAGACTAACGCCATTTAGCGTAACCCGAGCCCAGGATAATTGCCACGTTTCTGCCGCGATACTTTTAAAAACAAGATAATGCTTCTGAATTGCGGAAGAAAGTACTTCGGACAAATTGGGCGCTGAGCTGTCGAGAAGGATCGCTTTGTTAGGGGAGGCGGGTGGTTTGTGACTCGATTAGTGCGTTTCTGGGATCCGCCTGCGCTCTGCAGCCGGGTCAGCTCGAGGCGAACTCCCTCCGGTAGCTTCCAGGCGCCAGGAGGAGTTGCATTGGGGGGCGGGGTGGGGAGTACTTCAGGCCTGTACCTATGTCGGGACAAATCCACGCTATGGAAAATGTTTTTTTCAGTCCCACACGAGGACATTGTTTGGGTTCTAAAGGACCCAGATTTTCGCGGGCAGAAGCTTGGTTGTCTCTGCTCCCGACTGCGCCGCCCGGCATTAGTCTAAATCACCAGTCCTCTGAGCTGTGGGGAAAACAGACACTGGGTGGAGGGTGCTGGGAAGGTGCCCACTCACCCAGGCCTCCCTGCGCGTCTGGCCCACCAGCCTGGGCATGGATTTTGAAACAGCGTTTCCAATACCACTGCTGTACTTGGCGCAGCCCTCCTGGAAGCCGGCAGGGTGAGGTTTCAAGGCAGCCCGCGGACCACGAGGGGCGCTTTGGGGGCTCGGAACCAGGCCGTAAGAATTTTCCTTTCCTCTCCTGAAGTTCATCCGCCACCCCCACCTATCAGCCCGCACGCGAGCCGGGTCCTCCTTTCGTGGGCCCATCTTGGAGTCCAGGGTAAGTTGCTCTGCCAGGTGCGCGCGCCGGCCCAACTCGCGGCGCGCCGGAGCTGGGGAGGGCTCGGCGCGCCGCTCGCTCGCGGCCCCGCCCCTAGCAGGCTTTGCCCGGCGCGGGGCTGCGGGGCCTCACCCGGGCCGAGTTGTCTGCACCAGGATCCCCTCCCGGGAGGCGCGCGCGGAGCCTCGGGCGCGACGTCCGCGCCGGGGACGGCCCTGCCCAGCCATGCGGCCAAAGGTCCGGCGTTCCGGCCCGCCCGGCCCGGGGGCCCGGACCTGAGCCGGTTTCGGACCCGCCGCTCTCTCGGGTCGTTCGCCGAGGCGGTTATTGGGGCGTGAGGGAGGAGGGGACAGGGCTGGGGAGGGCGGGGGCGAGAACGAGGCTGGGGAGGTCAGCGGAGCCAGGGGGAGGACGCAGCCCGCGGCGGACGCGGCTGGAGGAGAGAGAGGGCGCTGTCTTCCTGGCAAAAGCGTCTGACCGGCAGGAACCGAAACAAAACAAAACAGAAAGAAGAGAAAAGCTGCCCAGTTGAGCCTCGAGGGTGAGGGGCTTAAGGCGGGGAGGGGCTAGGGCGGCCGAGCGGACTCAGCCCTCCGCCGCGGCCCGGCCAGCACCGCGTAGCTCCGGGAGGGCCTCGGAAGAAGGGACCTCCTTTCTTTGGCCCCCTTAGCTCTCCAGGTAGTTAGTTGCCTTCCTGCAGGACCACCCCTCGCCCGGAGAACTGGAGGTGTCGCGCTCGCGGTAAGGTTGGCGACGCCTCAGTTTGCCCGAGGCGAGGGGGGAGGAGAGCTGGGAAACGGATCCCCGTTTCCCGAGCGAAGCCCTCTTTTCCAGTTTCGTGAGTCCTGCCGAAGGAAACTGCGACGCCAGCCGATTTTTTTTTTTTCCATATCCAAGCGCCGAAGCAGGTGGCCTCACCTGGTTCGGCGGTACTTTTCCCAGGAACAACCAAGAGATAGAAGATCCCTTATTTACTCTCACCAATTGGCCGGAGCGGACATTCGGAGACCAGAGGGCCCCGCAGACAACTACTATCAAACATTCCCCATCCAAACTGACAAATCTAAAAACCGAATGTATATTAATTCGGGAGAAACTGCTCTCCCTCCATTCCAAAAGTCCATACTCATCTGTCATGTACAAAGGATAATGTGTTCTTGTCTCTCCATGCTCACAACAAACCAGGCAAAGCAAAACAAAAGGAGCCCAAACTCACTCATCTTCTGTCCTGAAAGTTCCCTCGGTATTAATGGACGTAGTTAAAGGCCCTCCTGATTTGTACAGAGATACTGGAACCGACCATCTCCTTACATGTCCGCCACCTGAGAGTCTCAAGCTCCAGTCTCCATGTGAATTTCCTGGAGGGTTGTGACTCTTCCATAACCCTTTCAGCAGAATTCATGCAGCCCTGTAGTTCCGCCTTTGGCAAGAGAGCTATTTCCTAGGAGTAACTGGGTGGGCTTCAATCCGCCTGCCTCTCCACATTGAGAAACGCTTCTCTTGTGGGAACGTCTGTTTCTATTCACCCGATTTTGTAATTTCTTTGATCAGCCTAAATATTTTCTTGGCAAACGGAAATTGACCATGCCATGAATATGATAACAACCTGCTTAGGAAAAAAGCTATTTTGTTTCCAAGCAGCAGAAAAAGGGGAGGGGGGGATGTCTCTAGCTGGTAGGAATGTCTGTAACAGATTCCTGCACATATAGTTTTCTGCAGTCTCTAAAGCGGCTTTGAGGAAAGCTGCCTTTCCCCCCTAATATAGTTTCTTCCCTTTCTCTCCTCCCTTCAGATAAACACACACCTGGTCTCTTAAAAGTCTTTGATACTCTTTATTAAAAAAAAAATAGAACTTCAATGGATGCCTCTGGAGAATTTCCCTTTAAAACATAGATGAAAGGCAAGGTTAATACAATGTTCTCTTAATCCCTTTGCCTTCTGAGTCAAAATAAATATTTTCTTCTGCATGTGATTGTACATCCTGCCATTTGGCTGTGGCTATAAGCAAATCGACCGGTAATAAAAGTGTTTTGAGACTGTGTATTAAATGCAGTTCTCTTGAAATCAAGGCGGGAGGGGGAGGAGCGGAGGGGGGGAGCTTTACTTCACAGGCAAGAGTTGGTGGGTTTCTGAAAAAGCTGCAAGAAAAAGACCTTTCACCTCTCATTAGTGATGCCATCAGTGCTCCGGCAGAGTGGAGCTGAGGTCATGTTACATATGGCACACAGTCTGCTCAGCACTTGAAACGTCAGCTTTGAAATTTTAGAGAGGGGAAAGGTCATCTTTAATAAGCTAAAGTCTGGGGCTCCCATTGCCCTCATTGCAAACTGGGTGGGTGTCCATATGCTTCAAACCTTCTGGGTAAGGTTTTTTTTTTTTTTTAATTTGCAGTTTTAAGCTGATTTTTGTTTCCCATCTTCATTGAAGCTGTAATGTTTTCAGCTGCTAATGCTCCAAAGGCCTTTCATTTTTATAGTGACTCTGTCATCTTTCCTTTTCTTTTCATGCAATCATAAAACCGTCTGTTCTGAGTGATAGCTTTTTAGAACTTAACTTCTCAGGAGAAATGAAGTGTATCTGTCCATCTGCATACATGGATCCAGACATGTGGGCTATAAGGTTACCCTTCTGAGTGGGTAATTTAGACTTCACTCTTCTACACTACATAATTTACTGAACCTTCAAAACATTAAAACTTCCATATTATGTAAAAGCTCTAGTTTCTGAAAACTTCCTGGGTACTACTAAAATTTTTCATGCCAGTTACTGAAATTTCACATTTTATTTTTACCATGTGGAGGAAACTCTCAAATCAGAATATATTGATTCTTCCAAAAGGCTTAAAGTGAAGGCTGACAGATGCTATCATGGTAGATGCGACACTGAAAAAAGGGTGCTAATATCTCACTTCCTTGTTCACAAAATATTAGGAACATTTGTTTAATCCTCATATTTGTTCAAGAAATTAAGTCAACCAAACCCAAGCCACTGAACTATCCCCAGATCTCTTTTTAGCTACCGTCAAGGTGGATATAAATATTTTTCTTTCATGTAACTCTGCAAGGAACTTCTCAATAGTGATTTATCATTTGCTCAGTTCCAGAAACTTTTTTTCCATGTGGGTCTACAGTCCAAGAGGAGCAGCCTCACCAAAGTTAACATGCATTTCTCTCTTACTTTCCTTTATATCTGTCAGTCCATTTTATCTGTTTATCATACAACGTAGATTTTAATTGTTTCTTCAGTTTTTTCTTTTCTTACATAGAAGTTACACATTTTGTCCTTGTAAAATAAACTAGAAAATAAGGCAACTATCTGTGATAATCAGATGCAAATAATAAACTCAATGATATTAAAAAATTTCTTCCCCCCTGCAAATTGAAAATGTCTAAAGGATTTAATAATTGTAGTATGCAGATGTGTTGGCTTGGTTCTGTTTCTAGTTAGATTCTCAAAAGTTCTTAATTCTGGGTGAGCAAAAATTTTAAAAAACAGTCTGCATAATAGCAACTGGAAATATAGAAGGGAGGATGATTTCACAACCAAGAACGACCTCAAGTAAATAATTGATTTCTAATTACCTTCCCACATTAGGGTTCACTGCTAATAAGCTAGTGGACTTTTCAGTACTTTAGCTAACCCATAGTGCTTGAGGCTCTGCTGGTCCAAACGGTGTAGTAAGTCCAGTCAGCCTAGTCAGTATGAAGTCAAGGTGAAGGTATGGACACTGTAGTCCCAGGAGAATGTGAGTGGGAGAAAGGTAATGCTGCCTTTTCTGGTTTTGGGCTAACTTTTAAAGCTCCCCAAAATACTCCATGAAAATTTAAGAGCAGAGTGTGTCACTGCAGTAAGTCTGAAAAACAGGAAGTGGAATATTTCAAGAGGCAGGTTCATCATTGACAGGTCAATAACTCATTAAAGGCCTATAAAAGGAATACTAATAATTTATACTTTTTATAGGATCCCTCACTCAACAACCTTTAACATTTTACAAGCCAGATCTTATTCATGTCCTTGGAAGTTTGTAATAAGAATGTTATTCTTATTACAGAGTGATTATCCCTATTACAAAAATATGGCAAAGAGATGGAATAATTTGCCCATGGAATTGTAGTCAGAGGCAGTTTGGGGATTAAAGCTATTAATCCCAGATCCTTCACAATTTATCTAAAAAGCAATTTTCCATAAAGAGACCATGATTAAAGTGATTTGGACTTAGTTCTTATAAATTCTCCTTAGTCCTTAAGGAGAATAAAATGTTATTCTCCTTAATTTAGACTCTATAATTCAGGTTCAAGATTTGTGAAAAATTTCCTAAGTGTCTTTAAATCACCAAGAAAAAGAAAATGTAACATGAAGAGGCCTCAGATCACAAAGGCCTGGTAGTTCTTCCTTCCTGGAAATAAACCATAGTCTTAGTTGGTGCAAATGTCATGTGGGAGGCGACATACAGAGTCCAGAGCCATGAGGTAATTACTACAGCTTAACTGTCCCACAGAGAAGCTACTAAGTGCTCACAAACAGGGTTACCATAGAATACATATTCTATGACAAGTTTTGGCCTGTACTCTCAGTGCTTATAATTCATCATTTGGCTTATTTAGGAGAAGAAATACTAGACATCCCAGCAAATTAGGATTTGGTTAACATTGAGGGTAGTGCTTCATAAATTGCAGGGGGGCATGCAAATGACCTGAGGCGCTTGTAAAAAATGCAGCTTTACTGGGCCCATACCTAGAGGTATTGATTCCCTAGGTTTGAAATGGGGCCCTGGAATTTGCATTTTAACAAGTACCCTGGGTGGTTTTAATGCAATCCGTTCCTAGGGTATTCTTTGAGAAGAAACATTCACTCTGCCTGAGGTAGCAGCATAAAAAAAGGAAGGTTCTATCATAGGGCATAAAGTTTAAGCTCCAAACATTACCTAACCAGAATTTATTTTTCTTTGTATGATTTGTGAAAGAGGACTTTTAGACTAGGCTTTTACTAGGGAGGAGACTCTTTGGGTTTCAGAAGGATTTTTAGGAATTAAAATGTTACTAGCTAATAATTAGGAAATCTTTTGTCTTCCTTCCCAAGTTATTGCTTCTGTTGAGTGGCTTAGGAGGAACATGACACCAGACCAGGAAAATGAGACATGAAAGAAAAATCTCAGAAGAAAATCCAAGCACCAATCATAAAAATTAAGCAAATCTCATTGGCCAAAGAGCAGTGCATAGGAGCATGATAGAAAACAAGGAGTCAGTATTACCTCCTGAATGCCACCTTAAAAATCAAATGTTTTTAAAACATCTCTCAATGTGCCTGACCCCTTTAGAATAGAGTAATCCGGTTGGGTCCCCCTCCCCCAAGATCTGCAAGAAATGGAAGTACTCTGGAGAGTTGCCGCAATATAATACAAGGAATAGAAAATAACATCTAAGAGGAAGTTAAAAGTGTCTGTCTACACCACAAATAGTGGCCATTTGTTGCTTATAAAGGTATAGAAAGGGTTTTTCAAGAAAGAACACAACCACATAAATCACGCTGTCTTGCTTTTAAGAGGGAGATTAAATAATGGAAGAGGTTAATAATCATAACTTATTATTTTTCTCCCTTTAAATACCATTTGAAAATGAGATCATGGGAACACAGACACCAGACTCTCTACTGCTGGAAGAGGCCAAGAAGTAAGTCATTGAACCTGCCACTCTAAGTACAGTCCCTCAGAAAACACTCTTGATGAGACACCCCCAGCTCTGCTTAAAAACTTGAGTTTGGAGAACTCACTACCTCACATCTGTTTTGCATGTTTCAAGACTCACCAAAACAAGGGAGATATGCATGGTGGTAAAAAAAAAAAAAATCACATGGAATCCATGATCCTGTGCAAACTAGATAACATGTGAGAGAAACATGGAGGGGATTCTCCTAATTAGCTGTTGGTCAAGTTAGGAAGTTAGAGTAAACTACTAGCTAAACTGCTTTCTCAAATTTCCATTTTAGGCATTTCTCCTGTTTGCCCACTGCTTAGTAGGCTGCTGGAGTGCAGTATAGGAGAAGTAAATATTGTCATTTCAAATAAAGAACTGTTTATTATATAACAGAACAGAGGTTGCCTTCTATTTTTGAGACTCATGCTAAGTTAATTGGGGACAGTAGCCAAAGCAGCTGCCCTGGAGATGGCGTTTTCCAACAGCTCCAGTCCTGAAAGCTAAACTGGGTTCATGTTTGCCTACAAAGTGGCAATCACGTTGTTCCTTTCATTGAATGTTCTTTGGCTCCTGTTGGGGTTGAGTAAGTGGGGGCACCATTTGTACTACTTCACCAGCCTACTTGACTCCTGTAGTGCAGGGGAGACTTAAGCCAAGTCAGATCAAAGCCAAACTTGCTACCATTAAAAGGATCAGCCCAGACATTGCTCAGTGAAAGGGGAAAGGTTGACTAAATGCCGATTTCCATCTAAATCAGAGGTTCCAAAATTTTGATAGGTTGGGGACAGGGATTAGTGTTTTTAATAACACTTCCACATCCATTTTGACGGACATTTGTTTGTTGCCCACATTTTAGAAACACTGATTTATCATAAATACATGATAAGGAAAAGAAATCTGAACTGAGTGGTAATTTAAGATAAATAGATGCAAAGTTTTGCTTAATAAAAGAATGGTTTTCAGCCCTGGCAGGGTAGTTCAGTTGGTTAGAGCATCGTGCCCCATAATCCCAGGCTGCGGTTCCATCTCCAGTCAGGGCACATACAGGAATCAACCAATAAATGCATATCAATGTTTCTCTCTCTCTCTCTCTCTCTCTCAATCTCAAAAAAGAAAAAAAAAAGAAAAGGAAGGAAGGAAGGAAGGAAAAGAAAAGAAAAATCAATAAGTATAAACTAAACAAATAAAAGAATATTTTCAGAAATAATAACTTGCACTTCTATATTGCTTTCTATTTTTCAAAGGGCTTCTTACATTTGATCCTCACTTATGGGACGGGTGAGGAGGAATGACACTATTAACTGCATTTTAGTAGTAAAGAAATTGATATAAGAGAGTTTAAGTGACTGGATATGTGGTAGAATGGAGGCTGTGAACCTGAGCTTCCCCATCTCTGTGACCCAGTTCCTAGTCTCACTTCTAGTAGGTCGAATATACCATGTACTTCAAGCTTTTTAGTGGCTATAAGATATTTTGTGGATTAAAAAAAATTAATCTAACTATTCTCTTATTGATAGAAATGTCTTTTTTCCCAAACTTTTTCTATATAAATAATGATTCTGTGACTGTCTTTACACATGTGTCTTTGAATACTTGTGTGACTATTTAAATAGGGTAAATTGCTAAAGGTAAAATTATTAAAATTATTATGTATGTTAAAATTCTGATGAATATTGCTAAATTGTCCTTCAAAATTTGTACCCTTTTACACCCCTCTTGACAGTATATACTAGACTGTCTTTCCCCAAATGCCTGTTTATACCATTTAATCTTTACTAGTCTGATTGGGAAAATGTGGCTAATTTTAAATTTTATTATTAAAGTTTAGCATCTTTAAATTGTGTCTAAAGTAGATATGAGATAGGAAAATGTAAAAATCTGAAGTGTATAGCTCAATGACTTTTTACATCTGAGTAACCACCATCCAGATCAAGATAAAAAACATTTTCATTTCCTCAGAAAGTTCTCTCTTGCCACTCACCCACCCACCCCTAATCCCTCTTTTGCCTTCTGTCAGCATCAATTCACTTTGCCTGTTCTTGAACTTGGTATAAATGAAATCGAATGGTATATGATGTCCTTCTTTGCTCAACATAACATCTACATTCATCCATGTTGTTGTGTGTTAATTCTTTTTTATTATTGTTTTGTATTACATTATATGAATATACAATAGATTATATTAATCCATCCCCCTGCTGATGGACATTTGAGTTGTTTCTAGTTTTTTACTGTGTTGAACACAGCTGCTATGACATCCTTGCATATGTTCTTCACTGGGCATATATACTCATTTCTCTTGGTCGTATACCTACAGTAGAATGGCTGAGTCATAGAGTAGGTGTATGTTTAACTTTGATAGACACTGCTGAATAGTTTTCTAAAGTTACACTCCCACCAGCAATTGTATGAGAGTTCCACCTGCTCCCTATCCTTCCTAATACTTAATGTTTTGAGTCTTTTAAATTTTAGATACATAATAGTTTCCTGTGGTTTTAATTTTTGTTTTCCTGATGAATAATGATGTTGACCATCTTTCCATGTGCTTATTAGCTATTTGGATATTCTCTTTTGTGTGATGCTTGTTTAAGCCTTTTTTCCATTCTTTAAATGGTTTCTGTGTGGGTTTTTTGTCTTATCTGATTTGTATGAGTTCTTTATACATTCTGATACAACCCTTTGTCGTGGATAGATAGGTAAAATATTATCCTAGTTTGTGACTTGCCTGTTTACTCTCAAACTGATATTTTTAAAATTGTTTTAAATTTATTGATTTTAAAGAGACAGAGGAAAGGAGAGAGGGAGAGAGAGAGAGAGAAACATCGATTTGTTGTTCCACTTATTGATACACTCATTGATTGATTGTTGTGTGTGCCTTGACTGGGGATCGAACTCACAACCTTGTTGTATCAGGGTGACACTCTAATCAACTGAGCTACCTGACCAGGGTCAAACTGATATTTTTAATAAAAGTTCTTAATTTCAATTAGATTCAATTATGTTTTTATTCTTTTATGGTTATTCTTTTGTATTCTAGTTAAGAAAGCTTTGTCTATCCCAAGGTCAGGAAGATGTTCCCCTATGTTTTCTTGTATAAGTTTAAATATTTTAATTTAACATTTACACTTATGAGCCATTTTTAATTAATTTTTGAATATGGTGTCAAGGAGGGAGTCAGCTTTTTGAGGGTTTCCCCCATAGGGATGTACAATAGTTCTAGCTTCATATGTTGAAAAAAACCATACCTTTTTCTCACAAAATTGCATTGGCACTTTAGGGGGAAATTATTCAATATTTCACCATTAAATCTGTCAGCTCTATTTTTGTTTGTTTGCTTTTTATTTTGTAGATATATTTTGTCAGATTAATAAAGTTCACTTCTAGTTTTTATTTGCTGAGATTTTTTTCCTGAGTACATGTTATGTTTTATTAAATGCATTTTCTGTGTCTACTGATATAATTACATGGTTTTTCTTCTTTTTTTATGTTAATATAGTGAATGAAATTGATTATTTTAGAATGTTAAACCATCCTTGCTTCCCTGGGGTAAGCCTTACTTTGTTATCATGTATTTTTATCTCTCTATTCAATTTGCTAATATTTTATTTAGAAATTCTGCAACCATATGCAGGAA
>VMDR010016211.1:0-21406 GCA_007922815.1 Macrotus californicus | reverse complement strand
GAAGTTCTGGTATGAGGCGTATCTGGAGATTTATTTAGTGAAATAGATTCTCTTTACATTATTCATCCTTCTTTTTCAACTTCTTTTTTTTTAAACAATTATTTTAGTAATTGCTTCTGAGCTTATTTTCTTACTATAAAATAGAAATAAAAGTAGTCCTTTACCTTATAAGGTTATTATAGCCATTACATTGAACTAGATGGCTTCTATAAAGTGCTTTGTACAGTGCCTAACATAGTAACTACTTATAGTATTAACTAGAATCATGTCTATTAACAATCAGTAAAATATATCTTAAGGATGTGTCATATGCAAGATGTGGTACTAAGCCCTATGGATTCAGAAATGATTAAAAGAATACTAACACCCTCTGGAGCTTATAGTTTAGAGGTGCTGTCATATAGAATTTTCTGCAGTGAAGGAAATCACATATATTTGCACTGTCCAATGCAACAGGCACTAGATACATGGGGCTATCGAACATATGAAATGTGAGTAGCATGACTAAAGAACTGAAGTTTTAATCTTACTTAATTTTAATTAATTTAACTTAAATAGCTTCATAGAGCTAGCAGCTGGATAGTGCAAATCTAGGCCATGCAGATGACTACAGTAAGTCAATGCTATGTTAGAGGCATTACAGCAATTGCTATAAAACACAAAGGTTGAAGTAATTATTTCTCCTTGAAAATAAAAGAAGATTTTATATAAGTGATGACATTTAAATTGGGTGTTAAAGGGAGGGTTCCAAGCAGAAAGATGGTGGAGGGAGTTGGGGGGGGGGGGAGGCATTCTGGACACGGAACTTTCTAGGCACAGAGCCTAGAAAGAGTCTGGCATACTCAGGACAATTTGAGTTATGTTTATTTAACACTAAAAGCCCTTACCCATTTCGAAATAAATCTGTGATTTTCCACCCACTCTCTATAAAGCAAACAGTCTTTCTACATGTAGTTCATTTTCAATATGTATGTTTTGCTACAAGAATAAGTCGTATGTCGATAATCAACAAATCTCCAATCCTGGTTCTTCCCTCCAAAATATTTTATGCCCCGATTAGATAAAACTGACCTCAGGTATGATGTTTATAAGATTTCAATTCTTATTCTTCACTTTACTTTTTGTCTCTACAACATTTTCTTGCCCTTTTATAATGTGATTCCATCTTATCTTCAGTTTCCCACATCCAAATTAATGCTATAACCATCTCTGATCATGTGAACCTCATTTTTGTCCCCACTCACCCCCATATTTATTTCATGCTTCCTGACACATAGCAGCACTGAGATTTTTGTGTGGTTTACCCTACGCCCAGTTCTATGCCTAGATTGTCCAGATCATCTCTACCCTTTTCACACAGCTCTTACCTCAGAGTCAATGATGCAGTTTCTGTTGTGGTACTGACTAGGACTTTGGCTTAATGATTGTGGGAAGAGGTGTTCTCTCTCTTTGGATGTGAACAAGAAAGCATGTGGTCATGATTCTGCTGGCAGTGAAGAATGGAGAAGGGCATCACAACAATTTCAGAGGAATGGGGTTAGAGCCTGATCAAAATACACCTGAAGCCTGATTATCTACACACACTAAATTTCCCTTTGTCGTTGGGCATTTTTGAGTTTGATTTTCCATTATTTTCTATAATACATTCTACCAGATACAATTGCTTAGCTAGACTAATTTTTACTTCTTGATTAACTTCTGTGTAAGTTCCCCTAGGATAGGTCTTTATTTGGTGAGGTGGTCTATTTTATCCATGAAATAAGCAAGAAGCTCCAAGATGAAAAAGTCAGCAAGCCCAGATATTAAACCACACCTCTTATTCTAAGACTCAGTTTGGTTCCATCTCACAGTTAGAAAACCTCATAGTTGCAAGAGATCCCAGAAATTATACTGACCACTGTGCTTGACTCAGTAATTCATGATTCCTAACTTCTCCTTTGCACAGGGACAATCTGCCCACATGTGATAGCAGATTTTAAGGACTGTTGGAAGGTTATTTTAGGTGATAGAGCATAGTTTCATGATATAATACTATAAAATAATGACAAATATTTATATAATACCAACCATGTGCTAGACACTGTTCCAAGCATTTTATATAACTCATTGAACCCACATTTAATCTTCATGACAACACTTTTAGTAAGTATTATTATTTCCACATTTTATGTATGAGGAAACTTGGATATAGAGAGGATAAGAAACTTGGGCAAGGTCAGAAAGCTAGTAAGTTTAGACCCAGGAGTCAGATCCTAGCAGTCTGATTCCAGATTCTATGCTTAACTAGTACCCTAATATAGTAAAATGGATTTTTTATATCAAGTATATAGTGATGAATTTTATAGCAGTATCATTGGAAAACAAAATAACAAAAACTTTGAGTTTTTCTGTTCTCCCTAATGGCTTTGTGGTGATCCATCCATCCACTTTGTCCCACGGGCCTTGGAAGTGACCAAACTCTATTTACAAGGTTGCTGGCCAACATTAGGTGTACCACTTCTGGATCAGAAGAGTTTTACTTTATGGAAAGCTAAGCAGCTCATTTGTGGCTTCAATTCATCAAAGCCTTGGTCTTAAAATCACACTATGTGTCTGTACTTTGTGAAGAATACATAGGAAGCTCATCTCTGTGGGAGTTTGATTCCTAATCCTAAAAAATTACTTCTCTGACAATATTTATTCAAGGCAAAATAATATATAATTTTTTCTTCATACAAATAAATTTGTGTCAAAATTTACATATTCTGTATAATAACACTGCACACTCAGAGGAATGGCTAATATAAAAAGGACTGACAATACCAAGTGTTGATGAGGATGTGGATCAATCAGAATTCTCATATACTATGGGTGGGAATATGTTTTGGCACAGTCATTTAAGGTAACTGTTAAGCATCATCTATACTAAAGCCAGAGATGTTCATCTAAAAAACTATAAATACCATTTCTAGGTCTATAACCAACAGAAATATATACATACGCTCACCAAAAGACAATACTAGAATGCTTATTGCAGCACTATTTGTAAAGGCCAAAAACCGGAAGAAAAAAGCCCCAAATATTCATCTGCACAATAGGTAAACAAATTGTGGTATATTCACCCAATTAAATACTACACTGATAGACACATACAAGCAAAAATGTGGATCAGGTTTAGAAACATATGTTGAGCTAGAAGCCAGACCAAAAGAGAATACCTACTGTATGAATCACTTTATATAACATGTGAAAAATGGGAAAACTCACTCTCTTATGTTCTCAAGTTACTCTAGGGTAGGTAGTGCTGGGGAGGGGGCTCCAGGAGGTTTCTGAGATGCTGGTGTTGCTCTGTTTTTTGATTTGGGTGCTTGTTACATGGGTGTGATCAGGTTGTAAAATTTATTTGAGCTGTACACTGATGATGTATACACTTTTCTGTAGGAATGTTGTATATCAGTATACTTTTTCTTAAATAAAGTACATTTGTGCAGTTTTTGCTGGAGAGTCTCAATTGCACACATGTTGATAAGAAGGAATAATATATACTGTCAATCTGTCAAGAGACCAGGTGGGTTTGATCTTTCACAGAGAATGACCCTTGATTCTGAGGGAAAAAAATGTGGCCAGAGTCCATAACCCTTTAACCAAATAAAATCAAATGGACCACAGTGAACATTTAAAATATAATCAATCTACTTTTTTAGATTTATAAAATGTTCAGATTAAGAATAAACAGAATTTTCAACTAGAAAAATTGTTCTGTTTTCAATTTTATATTAATTTCCTGGATAGTTGATTTTGGAATTTCAAAACTTTTATGTTTTGAACATGTGTTTGAGTTCTGTGATGGTGTTCCTAGCAGCACAGCTTGGAGCTTGTGTTTATTTTGAAAAAATAACATATACTTAGTTTAGCAAAATTCCAGAGCATTCAGGCTTTTTGAAACCAAGAAAAGAAATATATTGATAAATAATTCATGTTGCCTGCTCTCTTGGAGTTTTGTGAATAATATACAATGTTGTGATCAATATTCAAGATGCTAGTTTTCTTAGAAATTCACATTCAATCTTCATTTATTAGAAACTTTTTCTGGCACAAAGTACCATTGTAGATATTTTATATTCCTCACTTAATTTGTATTGCCACTATGTGACATGGATATTTATCTCCTTTAAACAGATGAGGAAACTAAAGCTATTGAGATGAACTTGTCCAGCTAGACTTCTGACTTCAAAATTAGGACTTTTCCACCATACTAGTGACCCTCAGGGACCATCTTCTTCTGGAGAATGTTACTGCTGAGAAATCCAGGAGGCAGGGAGCCTTGTTCTGTGCTCACCAAGGCACCAGCCCATGCCTGTAAATCAGCAGACGTTAGGCTAGAAGAGCAGGTATAAAGAAAGTAATATGGGCTTGGGAAGGTTACAGTAAGACCAGGAAAGTTTGCCAAGCATTTCCATTTCTTTCTATGAGGATGAAGTCTAGGCAAACAAAATCCAGTCCAATTTTTTAAATAAATTACACATGATTTTTGACTACCTTAATACATGGAAATTCAGTAATCCTTTTTCATCTGCACAAATGTTGATAAGAAGGAATAAACCACGGGGCCCTTTTGTCCTATGATCTTGACCTTGAAATTGCTAAAGAATGTACTCATACGTCTTTGTCACAAGCTCTCCTGGAACTGAAAAGAGAAGAAACTAAATTCTGTAAACAAAGTTCAGAAAGACGCACTTAGGTTCCAGGAAAGGGTTCACTTTGACCCTGCACTCACCATGGGTTGAGTTGGCAGCTTCAACATCTTCTCTGGGAAGCCCCTGAGTAGGAGAGCTGCTGTTGCATAAAAGGGTAGTTGCTGTCATTGGAAACCTTAATGTTTGGGTTCTTCGGGTGATATTGTGAGAAGAAAATGTTTATTTAAGATTGGCTTGTATGTATGTAAGGCAAAACTAGACCCCAGAGAAAGTAACAACAACAACAACAACAACAACAACAAAGCAGTGACTTCAACACTCCCCCTGTTGGGCGGGGCAGGGGGAAATAAAAGGCTATTGGAATGGCAGAATTTTATTCTTTGTGCCTTTCCCTTTTAAAAACAAAAACAAACTGAAAAGGCGGAAGAGGGGAACCACTTAGGAATACATGAAACTTTGCTCTTGGATCTCGCCTTAACTTTCAGAACCTTAGCCTTAACTGCTATTTCTACTTCTAGATATTCTGTGTGAATTAATTTATTGAACTGTTTGTGATTGGTGAGCCTTTTTTCTATCTTTTGTTTCTTTATCTTAAATTTGAGTTGAGCAATGACAAGACTTTGGTGTGGTTTAGAGGCTTTTAATTTCCTCCTAGACTCCACAACTAACCCCTGAGTAACCACCATAAAAGCTGGTCCCAAATGGACTTCCCAGAGGAAAAGTCCAGGCTTGTCATTTGACCAAAAGCTTTCTTGATTTGTGCATTTGCTTACATTTGGTTGTCCCTTAGAAAATAAATAATTCAAACCTAACCAAATTGAAGGACATCTGGAAAGCAGCTGCTCAGTAAATGGTCACTGAGTAAATACATAAATGAATGAATTGGCTTACCCACCTAAATCTGGTTCATCTCTGAATTTGATAAAAAGTGGTCAACGTTGATTCTTTCCTGCTTGGTCCCAAACTATGCAGCACCAGGATCTCAAGTAGTCCTCTGAAATTGCTCTAATGAAGGGATGAATTTAATGAATATTCAATGAATTCATAGGAGAGATTACAAACTAATGATCCCTGGGCTAAATCCAGCCCCCAACACTTTTTATTTGCCTTTCATGGTCTTTAAAGTTTTTTAATTAAAATTTACCAGGCAGAGATCTTACCTAAAATTATAGATTCTGTCTCTTACTGCTCTAGGTTTATACTGCTCCACATGGATGGAACGGAGTGTCAGCTATTGATTGTACGAAAGGCATGAGCCTTATACTTTACCACAGTGCATGTCCGCTCTAAGGGGAATTGCCTTTAAGGGTTTTATTTACACAGTCACTCTTCGTATGTATAGTAAACACATATCCTCTGTACCACAAGTTTAGACTGTGAGCTGTATACTTTTATTTTTTTTAAGATTTTAATTATTTTATTTTTTCAGAAGGAAGGGAAGGGAGGGAGACAGAGTTAGAGAAACATCGATGTGTGAGACATGGATCGACTGCCTCCTGCATGTGCCCCAACCAGGGACTGAACCCGCAACCCAGGCATGTGCCCTGACCAGCAATTGAACTGGCAACCTCTCGGTTTGCAGCATGGTACCCAACCAACTGAGACACACTGGTAAGGGCAGAGAGCTGTAGAATTTTAGAAAAATGAAAAAGTGCATATGCTTTTCTCTTAATAAGAAAACACATTTTTGCAAAAGTTTAATCATTTTCATTTGCTTTGGACATTTGAGGTCACAACTCTTGCCTTACTGTCTTTCTTCTGTGATGAAGATTCTATTCTTTTTGTTTCCGGTAGCTTTATAAAAGCCAGAACAGAGAGAGACAGAGCTATCGTTGCCTGCAAAAGAAAGCTTCTTTGAAAAAACGTGTATTGAATTTATTGGGGTGACATTGGTTAATAAAACTACACAGGTTTCAGGTGTACAATTCTATAATAGAGCATCTGTATATTGTGTTGTGTGTTTACCACCCCAAGTCTCCTTCTGTCACCATTTATCCCCCCTTTAGCCTCTTCTATCTCCCCTCACTCCCTTTCCCTCTGATGCTCACCATATGCTTGTCTGTGACTGTGAGTTTTTTACCTCAATTCCTTCAACTTTTTCATCCAGTCCCCCCCAACCCAGTTCCCCTCTGACAGCTGTCAGTCAGTCTGTTTTCTATTATCTATGAGTCTGTTTCTATTTTGTTTGTTTGTTTATTTTGTTCATTAGATTCCAAATATAAGTGAAATCTTATGGTATTTGTCTTTCTTTGACTCGTTTACTTTACTTAGCTTAGCATAGTGTTCTCCAGGTCCACCCATACTGTTGCAAAAGGTAAGATTTCATTCTTTTTATGGCTGAGTAGATTGTGTAAATATACCACATCTTTTTTATCTCATCTACTGATGGCTACTTGGGCTGCTTCCAGATCTTGGCTATTGAAAATAATGCTGCTATGAACATAAGGTGCATATATTCTTTTGAATTAGTGTTTCGAGTTTCTTCAAATATTCCCAGAAGTGGAAATGCCGGGTCATAACGCAGTTCCACTTTAATTGTTTAAGAAAGCTCCATACTATTTTTCAGAGTGGCTGCATAAATCTGCATTCCCACCAACAGTGCACAGGGGTTCTCTTTTCTCCGCATCCTTGCCAACACTTGTTTTTTGTTGATTTATTGATGGGGATGGCAGCCATTATGACAGGTGTGAGATATATCTCACTGTGGTTTTAATTTGCATTTCTCAGACGATTAGTGACTTGGAACATCTTTTCATATGTTTATTGGTCATTTCTATGTCCTCTTTGGAGAAATGTCTATTTGGGTCCTTTGCCCATTTTTAAATTTGATTGTTTTTTTGGTGTTGAGTTGTATAGATTATTTATAAATTTTGGATTTTACTGCCTTATTTTCTTCTAGAATTTTTATGGTTTTGAATCTTACATGTAAGTCTTTAATCCATTTTGAGCTTATCCTTCTGTATGGTATAAGAAGGTGGTCTAATTTTACTTTTTTGCACAGTTCTTTACAATTTTTCAACACCATTTACTGAATAGACTATCTTTACCCCATTGTATGTCCTTGCCTCCTTTGTTGAATATTAATTGACCTTGAAGTTGTGGGTTAATTTTTAAATATCTTTTATTGATTATGCTATTAAAGTTATCTCATTTCCCCCCCCCCTTTATTCCCCTCCACCTTGCACACCCCCTCCCACCCATATTTCCCCCGCTTTAGTTCATGTCCATGGATCGTACATATAAGTTCTTTGGCTTCTACATTTCCTACGCTATTCTTAACCTCCCCCTGTCTATATTCTACCTACCATTTATACTACTTATTCTCTAAACCTTTTCTCCCTCTCTCCCCTTCCCACTCCCCTGCTGATAACCCTCCATGTGATCTCCATTTCTGTGATTCTGTGCCTGTTCTAGTTGTTTGCTTAGTTTGTTTTTGTTTTTGTATTTTTTAGGTTCAATTGTTGATACTTGTGAGTTTGTTGTCATTTTACTGTTCATAGTTTTGATCTTCTATTTCTTAGATAAGTCCCTTTAACATTTCATATAATAAGGGCTTGATAATGATGAACTCATTTAACTTGACCTTATCTGGGAAGCACTTTATCTGCCCTTCCATTCTAAATGATAGCTTTGCTGGATAGAGTAATCTTGGATGGAGGTTCTTGCCTTTCATGACTTTGAATACTTCTTGCCAGCCCCTTCTTGCCTGTAAGGTTTCTTTTGAGAAATCAGCTGACAGTCTGATGGGCACTCCTTTGTAGCTTACTGTCTCCTTTTCTCTTGCTGCTTTTAAGATTCTCTCTTTATCTTTCATCTTGGGTAATGTGATTATGATGTGCCTTGGTGTGTGCTTCCTTGGGTCCATCTTCTTCAGGACTCTCTGAGCTTCCTGGGCATACTAGAAGTCTATTTTCTTTGCCAGATTAGAGAAGTTCTCCTGCATTATGTTTTCAAATAAGTTTTCAATTTCTTTCTCTTCCTCTTCTCTTTCTGGCACCCCTACGATTCGGATGTTGGAACATTTAAAGTTGTCTCAGAGGTTCCTAAGCCTCTCCTCATTTTTTTGAATTCTTGTTTCTTCATTATGTTCTGGTTGAATGTTTATGTCTTCCTTCTGGTCCAAACCGTTGATTTGAGTCCTGGTTTCCTTCCCATCACTCTTGGTTCCCTGTGTGTTTTCCTTTATTTCACTTTTCATAGCCTTCACTTTTTCCTCTATTTTGCGACCACATTCAACCAATTCTGTGAGTATCCTAATTACCAGTTTTTTAAACTGTGCATCTGATAGGTTGGATATTACTTTATCACTTAGGTGTATTTTTTTCTGGAGTTTTGATCTGTTCTTTCATTTGGGCCATCTTTCTTTGTCTTGGTACACCTGTTACATAGTAAGGGGCGGAGCCTTAAGTACTCACGGTGGCGGGGTGTGGGGAGCAACCCACATACACCTGTGTTGTGGCGCTGTATGTGGGGAAGGGGTCCAAGAGGGAACTATGCTACTTGTTCAGTTCTCGCAATGCTTTCAGTCACTTCCCCTGCTACCCACAAGCAAATTGGGCCCTTCTGGTGCTGATTCCTGGGCAGGTGGGCTTGTGTACGTTCTAGGACCCTGTGGGCCTCTTGAATGAGCTCTCCTCTGAGGCTGGGAGTTTCTCCCGCCGTTGCAACCCTCACAGGTTTTTTCCATCAGAGGTTTTGAGACTTTATTTCCTAGTGCTGGAACCCTGGGTTGTATGGTCTGTCTCACACTCCAGTTTTTTCTCCTAGTTTGTCTGCATGCAAATGTGGGACCACCCACTCTACCAGCCACTGCCTTGCCCACCCTGGTCCTCCAGCTGCCACCTTGCCATGAGTCCTCTCCACCCGACTGCCCGTCTCTTCCCAGCTGCCCATCTCCGGCCCTCCTAACGGTCTGGATGAATGTTTTTTCTTTAACTCCTTAGTTGTCAGACCTACATACAGTTAGATTTTCTGTCAGTTCTGGTGGTTTTTGTATTTTAAATGTGTTGTTGTCCTTCTTTTGGTTGTGCGAGGAGGCAAAGTCTATCTACCTGTGCCTCCATCTTGGCCAGAAGTGTGTGGGTTTATTTTTGGGTTCTCTATTCAGTTCCATTGATTTACATACTTGTTCTTGTGCCAGTACCGTACTATTTTGATTACTATGCCCTTGTGGTATGGTTTGAGAACTGATAGCATGACTCCTCCAACTTTGTTCTTCTTTCTCAAGATTACTGTGGGTATTTGGGGGCTTTTGTGGTTTTATATAAATTTTTGGAATATTTGTTTTAGTTCTATGAAATATCCCATTAGTATCTTGATAGGAATTACATTGAATCTATAGATTGCTTTGGGTAGTATGGACATTTTAATGAACACGGGTACATATTTCCACTTATTTGTATCTTCTTAATTCGTTCTTCAGTGTCTTATAATTTTCTGAGTATGGGTCTTTACATCCTTGGTTAAATTTATTCCTAGGTATTTTATTTATTTCTTTTTGATGTGATTATAAGTGTGATTGTTTTCTTAGTTTCCCTTTCTGATAGTTTATTATTGGTGTATAAAAATGCAACTGATTTCTAGGTTTTGGGGGTTTTTTTGGTATCCTGCTACTTTACTGAATTCATTTATCAGTTTTAGTAGGTTTCTTTTTTTTTTTTTTTTTTTGGTGGAATCTTTAGGGTCCTCTATATACAATATCATGTTATCTGCAAATAATGACAGTTTTACTTATTCCTTTTCAATTTGGATACCTTCTATTTCTTCTTCTTGTCCAATTGCTATGGCGAAGGTTTCCAGTACTATGTTGAATAAGAGTGGTCAAAGCAAACATCCCTGTCTTGTTCCCGAATTTAAGGGAAACACTCTTAGTTTCTGTACATTGAGTATGGTATTGGCTGTGAGTTTGTCTTATATGGCCTTTATTACATGGAGGTGTGTTTCCTCTATTCCCTCTTTGCTGAGTTTTTTTTTATTACAAATGGGTGCTGGGTTTTATTAAAATGCATTTTCTAAATCTATTGATATGATCATGTGATTTTTGTTCTTTATTTTGTTTATGTGATGGATCACATTTATTGATTTGTAGATATTGTACCAACCTTGCATCCCTGGAACAAATCCTACTTAATCATGGTGCATGATCTTTGAATGTGTTGCTGGATATGGTTTGCTAATATTTTGTTGAGGATTTTAGCATCTATGTTCATCAGTGATATTAGCCTATAATTTTCTTTCTTTGTAGTGTCCTTATCTGGCTTTGGAATTATGATAATGCTGGCCAGGTCAAATGAGCTTAGGAGTTTTTCCTCCTCTTGAATTTTTTGAAATAGTCTGAGAAGGATAAGTGTTAGTTCTTCTTTGAATATTTGGCAAAATTCACCTGTGAAGCCATTCAATCCAGGGCTTTTGTTTGTTGGGAACTTTTTGATTACTGCTTCAATTTCATTGGTTGTTGAGCTTCTTTAATAATTTTATTCTTCCTACTAAGGTTTATTTGAATAGTGATTTCATCAACTCAGACTGGAAGCTAATTAGAGACTGCTGATGTGAAGGCAAAAATCAAGGAGATAAAGCCATAGACTGGATATGAACCAGTCCTGGGATGGGGACCTGAAATCACACGTGAGGCTGAAACAGGCTGAAGTCAGGCAGGAAGCTGAGGGCTGGATCTCCAAGAGGAGCTTCCAAGAGGAGCCAAATCAAGAATTTACTGTAAAGACCAAGTCAGAGTTCAGGAAACTCAAAGAGGAAAACATGTTTGGAGCCTCTGTCCTACCTAGGTTTCAGGACTTGAAGACACACAGAAGCTTGAGGACAAGTTGGGTTTGTTTGGAGGGTTTTTTTGCAACTAAGTTAACTTTTTATTCTTCATTGTAAATTTTTTAATGAATATGAACTGCATTTGTGGTAAAGCCCAGTTATAGTCATTGAAGAATAATTCGCTATTTTTGTATAAGCTGTAACTTAAAACTTTATTCTTCCTTCTAGAGAAGTAAAAAAAATGATTTAGGTTTTTCCATAATTTTCTTGTTTCTTATCAATTTTTACAAATTAATATCATTTTTATAGAGATATATGCTTATCACTTTTGAAAGATACACAAAAGTAGAGACTGGCAGCTGCAAGTATCACTTAGCTTCAGTAATGATCATTTGTCCAGCAAGTCTGATGACATGATTTCTGACAGAATTATCTCTTAAATCCTTTCTGATATAATTACTGCTTCATTCAGATAATATCTTGGTGTTTCCACATCATTGGTATAATTATTGCCTTACACTAATTAATCATTGCTGCTGTAGGCAACATTTGATATACTATTAAATGCTATTGTTGAAGTTAGCCCTCTCTCGTGCACGAAGTATTTTTGTTTTAGCTGGGAACATGGTTTTTATAAGTTATACATTTTGGCTTAACTTGGATTTGAAGATATATTTATTTGGTATCTGTCTACCCCCTTGGGTTGGCTTATGTTTACCACACTGACCATCTACTCTTCGTGATTTTTCCATTAACACAGAAACAGAGAAGAAATTTATCCTCTGCATAGATAATCAGAATAGAAAAATAGAAGATTCAGCTGCCTGAATAATGACAGTGTGCATAAAAATGTAATTTGCAGCTTTTTGTAGTAGGTCCATTCAGAGGGTTATCTGATGCTCATAATCCTACAGGGTTTTTAAAAAGATTTTATTTATGTATTTTAGACAGAGGGGAAGGAGGGAGAAAGAAAGGGAGAGAAACATCAATGTGTGGTTGCCTCTCACCTACCCCACACTGGGGACCTGACCTGGCCCACAACCCAGGCATGTACCCTGACTGGGAATCAACTGGCGACCCTTTGGTTCACAGGCTGGTGCTCAATCCACTGAGTCACACCAGCCAGGGCTCATTCCTTTCTATGGCACAGTAATATTTCTTTGTATACATATACTACTTCTTTATCCATTCATCTGTTATGGACACTTATGTTGCTTCCATATCTTGGCTATTATAAAAAATGCTGCAATGAACACATGGATACATATATCTTTTAGAAATAAGTTTTAGAAATATATTTAGAAATATGTTTTGGGTTTCTTTGGATAAGTGTGAAGAAGTGGGATTTTTTTCTCTTGTTATAGCCATTGTTTTAAAGTCTATTTTGTCTGGAATAAGTATTGTTACCCTGACTTTTTTTTTTTCATTCCCGTTTTCATGAAATATCTTTTTCCATCCCTTTACTTTCAGTCTGTGTATGACTCATGATCTGAAGTGAGATCTTGTAGACAGAATATGTAATGGTCTTGTTTTCTTATCCATTCAGCCACCCTGTGTCTTTAGATTCGAGCATTTAACCCATTTGCATTTAAAGTAATTATTAATAGACATGTATTTATTGCCATTTTATTATTTATATTTTTGATCTTTTCTTTCTTCTTTTTAAAGAAGACCTTTAACATTTCTTGTAATACTGGTTTGGTGGTGATGAACGCGTTAGTTTTTCCTTGTCTGAGAGGTTCTTTATCTGTCCTTCAATTCTACATGATAGCTTTGCTGGACAGAGTAATCTTGGTTGTAGGATCTTGCTTTTTATCACTTTTAATATTCTTGCCAATCCCTTCTTGCCTGAAAAGTTTCTGTTGAGAAATCAGCTGATAATTTTATGAAAACTCCCTTAAAGTTAATTAACTGCTTTTTTCTTGCTTCTTTTAAGATTCTCTCTTTACCTTTAAACTTTTAACATTTTAATTTTGATGTGTCTTGGTGTGGCCTCTTTGGATTTATCTTGTTTGGAACTTTCTGAACTTTCTGGTCCTGAGTGTCTATTTTGTTCTCCAGGTTAGGAAATTTTTCTGTCATTATTACTTCAAATAGGTTTTCAATTCCTTGCTCTCTCTCTTCTCCTTCTGGTACCCCTATGATGTAAATTTTAGTAGGTTTATGTTGTTCCAGAGACCCCTTAAACTACCTCAGTTTATTTATTTTTCTTTTTGCTGTTCAGATTGGGTGTTTTATGCTCCCTTATCTTCCAATTTGATATTTTGATCCTCTGCTTTATACAGTCTCCTGTTCATTGCTTCTAGTGTATTTTTTTATTTCAGTTATTCTATCCTTCATTTCTGATGGCTCCTTTTCTATGTTTCCTATCTCTCTGTTGAAGTTCTCACTGAATTGATCTACTCTTTCCCTAAGTTAGTTAATCATCTTTATAACCATTGTTTCTACCAAGCATCTGGTAGATTGCTTGGCTCCATTTTGTTTAGTTCTTTTTTTTCTGGAGTTTTGTTCTGTCCTTTCATTTGGATATGTTTCTGTGACTCCCCGTTTTGGCTGCCTCCCTAGGTTTGTTTCTATGTATTAGGTGGAGCTGCTGCATTCTCTAGTCTTGGCAGAATGGCCTCATGTAGTAGGTGTCCTGTGGGATTCAGTGATACAGATGCCAGGGCACCTGAGCAGGGTGCTCCAGATGCTCCTCTCTGTGTAAGTTATGTGCATCTTCCTGTTGTAGTTGAAACTTGATTACTGTTGGCATATCGATGGGAGGGATTTACCCCCAAACTGCGAGAACCAGCTGAGATCACAGTAGAGGAGCTTCTGTGCAAGAGTTAACCTTGCAGAGCAGGACTTGCTTCAGCAGGGCTCTGGTGCCTGCCAAATCCTTCCCTTTAGGGTGTTGTTTGTAGAGATGCTTGGGTGGTGCTGTAGTGTGGTCTGAAGCTGCACCCTGGGTGAGCTGACTCTGAGGCCTCCCAGGAGATGAAGGCCAAGGTCAGCCACTGCCTGTGCCCTGCCCATGGCCACCGGGCATGAGCTACAAAGTGATCTGCAGATGGTTGCCATTTGTGCTAGGCTTGGAGGTATCTGAGGGAGGCCAAGCTTCAAACAGAGGCTGGCTGGCTGCCACTAGTGCTGGGCCTAGAGCTGCTTAGCAAGAGATACAGGGTATTCTGAGACAAGATACTGCTTAGTTGGGGTTTGGACCTTTGAGAGATTTTAGGAGTCCATAGCATGATCCAAGAAAGGCTGTTTGTATGGAAAAGTCACCAGAAGTGGCTTGGGTGAGCCTACAAGTTGGGTTGGGTGGGTTTCAGGGAATCACAGAGTAGTGGGGATAGACACAGTGTTAGCTAGGTTGATGGAGGCTCAGATATAGCACTGGCCTGCGCCTGCAGGGGAAAGGCTCAGCAAAGGAATAATGGCTTCTGCTAGTACTTCTGTCTGGGAGAATGATGGTTCTCAAGCCCTCACTCCAAAACCAGACAATGAAGTTCCTCCCTATATGTCCCTGACACCTTTCAAATTGCTGCTCCAGCTTCAGAGCTCAGAGCAAATAAGTCCCTCAATGAATAAGTCCTTTAAGAGGAATGCTTGGGATTCCAGCAACTCTTCATCTAACTCAGCTACAGTCCCCACTGGTTTTCACAGCCAGCAGTCATGGGGACTTCTCTTTCCAGCACTGCAACCCTAGACTAGGAATACTGGTGTGGGTCTAGGACCCCACACTACTTAGGGGGTACCTCCACAACCAAGATAGCTTTCCAGATTAACTGCCACAAGTAGGGTTGGGCCATCTTGTTTTTGTCTCCACCTTTACTACCAGTCTCCACGTGGATTCTTCCATATATTTTTAAACATTTAATCTTTATTATACTTTTTCCTATTACCATTTAATCCCCTTACATCCCCCTCTCCCCAGCAATCATCACACTATTGTTCATGTCCATGAGTCCTTTTTCCTTTCTGCTCAATCCCTCCGCCCACTCACTGCCTGCCACTAGCTGTCATCCTGCTCTCCATCTTGAGTCTGTATATTCTTAGTTATAGGACTTCTGTTCATCTAGGTCTCAGGCAGTTCTAGTAGTTAAGTTGTAATTTTGATGTGGGCATGAAAGGAGGTAAGTATGGTGGTTGCCTACTCCTCCATCTTGACTGGAAGCCTAGGTTTACTTCTAATCTTTCTTTTTAATCCTATTCTAACTAACCTTTCCACCAGGTAACTTAATAAAACATATAAGTATTTTCTTTAGCAACATTTCTTTAAGTATACATTTTATTTAAATGTAACACATATACAAGTGTTCAGCTTAATAATTTTTTTTACAAATGAATATACCATGTAACCAGAACCCAAATCAAGAAATAAGCATTACTAACACCTTCATGTGCCTTAACAGGAATTACTCTTCTAAGAATATCTGCTATCCTGATATGTAACACAGATTACTCTTGTTTTTTCATTTTACATAAATGGAATAATACAGCATATACTGGCTTTTTTGTTCAATGTTATATTTGTGAAAATCATCCACATTGTTGCATATGATTTCCTGCTGTTGTATGAAAATATTATAATTTATATATTTATTCTACTCTTGATGTACATTTGAGTTGGTATTTGTTTGAGCACCAGCAGGGAAGAGAGGCTGAGCTGCAAGTCTAACTACTTTCTCAAACCGTCCATCTGCTGAATGACTATGAAAAATGCTTCATTGTGAGAGCAGACGATGTAGGCTCCAAGCAGATGGCAGCAGATCCTCATGTCCCTTGGTAGGAAGGTTGTACAAGGCCATTGACAGCAACTGGGAAACAGCCCAACCCCCCTTTTCTCCCATCCTCCACAATGCCAAATGGTGATTAAACCGCATTTGGTAGTTTTCTCCAGAGATATGCAAAGCATTTCCCCAAGCCCCTTACAAGCTTTAGAAGTGAGATTTACAGTGCCACAGACAGCATTTAGGAGACTTTTTTTGGCATGCTAGTTATCAATTTATTTACTTTTTATTTAATTTTTTTTTATTGTTCAAGTACAATTGTCTCCATTTTCCCCCCACCACCCCAACCATCCCCACTTCCCACCCTTGGTCCTACCCCCCTTTGGTTTTGTCCATGTGTCCTTCATACATGTTCCTGAAAACCCTTCCCCCTTTCCCCTCCATTATCTGCTCCCACCTCCCCTCTGGTTACTGCCAGTTTGTTCTTAATTTCACTGTCTCTGGTTATATTTTGTTTGCTTGTTTGTTTTGTTGATTAGGTTTCACTTATAGATGAGATCATATGGTATTTATCTTTCACCACCTGGCATATTATGCTCTAAGAGCCCTGCAACACCAATTCAAAAAAACGTATGCACCCCAATGTTCATAGCAGCACAATTTACAATAGCCAAGTGCTGGAAGCAACTTAAGTGCCCGTCAGTAAATGACTATATCAAAAAACTGTGGTACATTTACACGATGGAGTACTACACAGCAGAGAGAAAGAAGGAGATCGTATCCTTCATGACAGCACGGATGGATGTGGAGAGCACTATGCTAAGTTAAAGGAGACATTCTTTACAGTGAGTTTTCCTCCAATGAGTTTCTCATATTGTAGGAAAATTTCTCCCTCTCGGTCTCTTCTTTAGGTCGCTTCTCTTTTCTCTGTGAGAAAAAAGCAATGTGAAGGCAAAGGAAGAGCATGAGCCAGAGATGTAGGGCTGCTGGTTCAAGAGTGCCTGACTTTGCATATGATTTCACTTACATGTGGAGTCTAAGGAACAAAATAAATGAACAAGTCAAACAGAAACAGACTCATAGATATAGAGAACAGACTGATGGTTGTCAATGGGAGGGGAATTGGGGGTCTGGGTGAAAAAAGGTGAAGGGCTTAAGAAGTACAAATTGGTAGTTACAAAATAGTCACAGGGCTGTAAAACACAGCATAGGTAATACAGTCAATATTGTAATAACTATGTATGGTGCCAGGTGGGTACCAGGCTGATCAAGGTGATCACATTGTAAACTACATAGTTGTCTCACCTCTATGCCATATACCTGAAACTAATATAAAATAATGCTGTGTCAACTATAATTGAAAAATTATTTAAAATGAAGTGGTACAGTTAAGCTCTCAAAAAAATTTTTTTAAGAATGTCTGACTTTGTGTAGAACCTGATGCCATGTTTGTGGGAGTTTGATTCTGGATCCTAAAGTTACTTATCTGATTGCACTTCTTCAGGACCAGGGTGACCAGGTTTATTAGCTGTTCAGAGCTACTCTTCTGGGAGATTTATCATTTATTTATATCCTATTCCAAAAAATTATTTCAGAGAAATTTGCCTGAGATGGCATATAGGCTTAATGCATGTATCAACCCTTCTTGACTGGTAATGGGTAGCAGAACTCTGTGGAGAAACAGAATCTTGGTTTAGATGAAAAAAAAATGGGAGGGTCGTTGGTCAATATTCACTAGGGATATGTGTTGGGAGAAGTCTGTTTCTGATTCTGGGTCATAAGTTCTTATTGCTTATGGTGCAAAGTTAAGGAAAGTATGGGAGGTTGATGATAATGACCATTAGGAAAGAACTAGAGGTAAAAATTAGTTGGGAAATATTAGCAGAGATCTCATTGTCACCTTGGCTAGCTAGACCTAATGATGTTCCTGTGACCAACGCACTTCTAATCCCCTGAGGGACCTTTCTTCTAGCCTTAAGTAAATGTTCTCAAATTGCTGGGTTTTTTTAAATAACTTCATTCTTACTTTCATTCCTACAGCTGTTCTATCTTCTAAGAAGTTTCTTTACTTGCAACAAGTGCATCTTGAGGGAGGAACTGAAATAACAATGATTTAATCGAATTTAACACAACTTATTGATTGCTCAGTTCAGTTGAGGTCAACCAAATTCCTCAAATTACAAATTGTTAAATTTATGAACTCTTACCATGAAAGTGCTCACCATGTGCTAGATACTAGGAAAGCAAAGATGAATCAGGAACTGTCACTTATGTCCCTAGAGGCTCCCACAACATAAGCTGATAATTTCAATATAAGAGATGGACACTACTATGATAAAAGAAGTCATCAGGGAGACCATTTATCAAGAGCTGTGAAGGATCTAAGATTTTACCCTCCTTGTAAGCTAATGAATTTATCTAACACAGCTTCATGGAAACTGGCAGAAGACACAATTTTCCTGGATCAATGACAAAGGACTCTGTTACTCATGACACAGACATAAGCACATGTTTGCATCACTTCCCATTAGCCAGCAATTCTCACAAGGGTGACACAGAGGGAGCCACATGGAGTCTGCACAAGCAGTGGGCGTGCTTCACAGCTGAGGTCTCTGAGTTTAGGGAATGTGAATCTCTCACACAACACAGAAAACAAATGTCCCTCAGAGGGAGGCACTATATTCATCTTCCAAGGCTGCTGTTCCTATAAACATCCTTTAAAAGATAGTGAAAAACAAAAGGATAGTTAGTGCCTCACTCATAAGACATGCAGAATCACAAGAGCTCTGCCTGGAAATTGAGGACAGCTTCCTAGAGGAATTGCCTAATTTTAAGAATAAATTGAACACCAGGCAGAGAAGCGGGAGGGAAGACACTTGAGAGAGTGGAAGCTGAGTGAGTGAAGATGTGGAGGTGGAATGAGGAAAAGCACAAGGACAATTTGGAATTACTGCAGAGTAAAGTGTTTTTCGACACTTCAAAGATGTAACCAAATTCTGATCACCGTTTACATTTACTTCTGCTACTGTTCGTGTCATTGTGGTCACAGTGAGGTTTGTGAGACGGATCATTGTGCTGATGCGCCCAATGGGGGCCGTCAGCCAGGGTCCAGTTCTGCGGCGATGGATGTGTTGTCCCTTCTGGAGCCGCACAGAATGAATGCTCCCCTACCCACCCCTCTCTATGAGAGCTGTGCTGCAGCTCCATGGGGGTGGGTCCTTCCCCATGGCTTTCAGACCCTTCGGTCTTTCAGTCGCTCCACACGTGCCATAGTTTTTCAACTCTTCACCATCTTGATCTTCTTTTTCTGGACTTATCCTGGAACACTCTAAGCGTGTGTCACCTAGGACTAGACAGAATTCGGGGGTCTTAAGTTCATCTTTCATTTTATTTTATTACTGATGCGAGTGTGTTGTTTAGGCATTAGCAGTACTGCCCTCACTTCCCACTCACTGGTTGGTCATGCAACCCCCAGAAAAGGATGATGAGTTCATCTTTTCAACTGCTGAGGATTTAAATGACCATATCTATTTATTTACTTCTGGGTGTACTAGAATTCGTGTTGCCGAAGCAGTAAGGGTATCATCCTACCAGCCTAATCAATAGTATATGCGGCTTTGGACTGACCTGGCTCTGCCAAGGAAGGCGCTGACCCATTTAGAGACACAAATTCTTGGTAGCCTAACAACCCTTCCAGAATTTGGGTGGAGGATTAGCTGCATCAGCTTAATGGGAAGGGGGAGAATCATGACCATTAAATGTGGATTCCTGGGCACTACCCATAACAAACTAGGGGTAGCAAGTGGGACCTGGGAAATCTGTGTTTTTAACAAACTCCTGTGATTTTTATGCACTCAAATATTAGAAAACTCCTGCTTAAGAAAGCCCTTATAAAATGGGTCCTTTTGTCCTGAAGGAGTTAATAGGCCTTCCTGAGGAGCCAATGCACTTCCCAGCCCACGGGAGGAATTTCCCATCTGCTCCTGGCATCGTTCCTCCAACGCCCCTCACAGTTCACTCTCCTTATCTCACTGTTGGGATGGAGTAGGAGCTGAGATGGTTTCCTGTTGTCCTGGGATGACTAGCACAAGTGACTCAGGAGCATGGCCTACACACATGTAGCTCGAGGTTCACAGTTGTAGGTATGAGAAATACAGAGTTTATTCTTGTATTATTATTTATTAGTTATTGGTTTTTTTTCATATGAAGAACTGTAAACCTACTTTTGCCCCACCCTGTAGTATGGTTACAAAAGGTACAAATGTGAAAATGTAAGCTACAATGTAACTAAAATGTAAGCACAATGTACTACCTAAAGGAAAATATGAGTTACTTCCAGACTTTCCAAGTGATCTGAATGGGTAAAAAATGTCAATGTCTATGGTTTGGAGGGCTTGAAAGGCCTCTTACAGAAGGATGGGCTTGAGGTGGACCTTTTAAAATTAATGGAATTTAGTGGTGGAATCAGGAATAGAGGGCATTTACTCTGAGTTAACAGAAAATTTAAAAATACAAACAAATCACTAATTATAATACATACATTAAAAATACCAGTTTAACTTGGCTTGTGTGGCTCAGTGGATTGAGCGCTGGCCTACAAACAGAAAGATCAGTGGTTTGATTCCCTGTCAGGGCACACGCCTGGGTTTCGGGCCAGATCCCCAGTTGGGTGCGTGTGAGACGTAACGGATTGATGTATCTCACTCACATCAATGTTTCTCTTCCCCTCTTTCTCCCTCCCTTCCCCTCTCTCTGAAAATACATAATAAAATCTAAAAAGAAATTTGAAAAATACCACTTTATTCAGTCACACCACATGTATTTATTGAAGATTTACAGCATGCATGACTTTTCAATTCACTGAGCTCTGGGGCTCTAAAATTATACTAACACCCAAAGTCTTGTTAAAGAGTTTACAACCCAGTTGGGGGTATAAGATATGAAATTATAAAGTGATTAGTGATAAGACTTAACAGCACAATGGAGTTACATAATAGGCCATTCAACTGTCTAAATCAAGGACTATGATAGTAAATGATAAGGTGATGTTTGTTTAGACACTCGAGCCAAAGAAATCAGAAACAAAGTGTATTTGGCTTCTCAGTGATTTTTGGAAATTCTGTGGAGAAAAAATACTGAGGCAAGTCAGTATGCGCGTGTGTGTGCGATTGTCCTGTTCCAGGAAACATAGACTCGAGGTGTGGCTTAGTCTTTCCACATTTTTTTTCAAGTAAATTACTTCCTGACGCTGTA
>VMDR010016210.1:0-21411 GCA_007922815.1 Macrotus californicus | reverse complement strand
CTACTTCATTTATCAGTTCAGGGGGAAGGATTGCATAGACCCAGTCCTGTGCCAATGTTATCATCTTTCCTGTAGGATTCAGCATCATGATTAACTCCTGTGTATGATAACTACAATACTGGGCTCCTGTGGGTCTGCTTCTATTTCTCTCTTGTGTATTTTGGCTTTATTCATGTGATCTTGTCTCCAGACGAGTCTGGTAATTTTTTATTGTATACAGAGCACTGTCTTTTCAAAACTGTTCATGGAAATAACATGAGGTCTAAGTTGTTATTTTTTGGAACAGAATATCCCCACTTGCCTCTGCCTAGTGACTTAGTACTAACAATCTGAGTTTAACTCAACAAATTTCATTTTGGGTTAAAATGATTTAAAACTGAGCTATTATACCCCTGTGGCAATGACTTCTGATAATCCTTCTCCTATGGTACGATTCTTTAAGTTACAACTCCAAATGAGGAGTATTCATCAGGATCTCCTCTATGAAGGCCTGGACTCCAATTCCCAATCTCTGGCCCCATGTTGTTATTAAAATTGCTAAAAATAAAAAAATAAAAAAGTTGCTCAAAACTTCTCAGCCCTCCCCTTCAGCTTCAGCCATCAAGCCAAGTGTAAATATGCTCTAGTTAAGGAACTACGTCAAGTCACTCTCTTAATTTATTAGCTCTTTTGCATCCAAATCATCCCCACAATCATATTTATTTATCTATATATTTCCTTTTAAAATATTTTGACCGTTTTCCCTCAGTGGAAGAGTTTCTTTGTTTTACTTAGTCTGCTAATACCATCAAGGCAAATATCCCCAAAAGGGCCTCTGACTACATTTATAACTTTGAAAACACCCTTCATCTCTAAAAATGAAAGAGAAGAGATGATGTTACCATGGAAGCCATGTTTCTTTTTAATCTGGAACACATAAGCAAACAAGCTTCCCATAAAAACGGAGGTTACGAAGTTCAGTCTTCTAAGTGTGTCTGCTTTGAGAACCCTCCTCCCCCAAGGCATTGTTCTCTTCTGAGGCGGGGGCAGAGAGTGGGTTAATGGATATCTAACATCTCAGAGAACATCTCATTTATAAAGACTAATATTTCCAAGAAATAGTGCAAGAATAAATTGCAAGAAAAAGAAGCTGTAAATGTGCTGAGACAATAAATCTAAAGAGTGTCTATCACAAGATAATATTGTAAGATAGGTACATTTGTTTCTAACAAAATAAAATGCTTTCATTAATTATCTCTGGATGGTAGGATTATTATAGTTTAGACTTTCTGCTCTCTGAAATTTTTTACACAGGACCAATTTTATTTTACAATAAAAATTTGGCATCTTATAAATTATAATTTTAAAAATATTACTTGACAGAAAAGAGCAAAGATGAAATCTTTTCCTTTTTCTAATGTGCAATACAAAACTCCTCTGCTTATAAATATCTTTAGACTTCTCCAATTTTAATCAAGGAACAATAATAATTAAAGCAAGCCGTTTTAAAAAGTTGAGATAAAGGTTTTCAGGAAGCACTTTCAAATGAACAGCCACCTGGGGATGAATACCATACACAACACTGAGCTGTGACTCATGTATTGCTCAGTGATTGGGCTGGTAGTCCTTTACCAAAGATCTACAGCTTTATGTTGCTTGTGCCAATTAACTTAGGAGATATTCACATTTATTATGGCTATCAATTGATCACTTGACACAATTAACTTAATATTGACCTATTAGCACTCAAGAAACTCTGTTAAGAAATAAATGACAATGTAATGTACAGACCATGCCTTATAGGAATCTATATAACTTGAAACCTACATAATCTTACTAAGAATGACACCAAAATAAATGTAATAAAAATAATTGAAGAAATTAAATGTTTTCGGAATCTTGGGGTTCAAGGTTCATTTGTTTTAAGGTTTAATACTTGGTGATAATGTTAAAAGAATGACACAACAATGGTGTCACAACTTCAGCATTGTCCTTGTCCCTCTGCTGCATTTTCAGCTGATCACATAGCTCTTCTACCAGGAGATTAAATTTGGCCATTTGCTGTGGGCTCTGGGAACTTTGGGCTTATGTAAATATTCTGGATAACAGAATCTTTTTGAATTTCTTATCAAACAACTTACTACTTTTCTTTTGATTCCATTTAAATGAAATTTGTACTTTTCAGATACATACATTTGTTACCAGTTGACCTGCAGCACAAGAGATTCTGAGGTTATTTAGTTGAAATAAAATTATATCAAATAGTAACTCAGAAAGGAAGGGAGAGCATGAGAAAGGGTAAATATGTGGCTAAATGTAAAACATTAGTCTCCTCTAAATTTTAGAGTGTCACAAATAATGGAATTCATAATAAAGGAACTAACACAAATACAAGGTTTTTGCAGTTTACAGAGAATGGCATAATACGAACTCTAAGTAAACTAGAAAATAAAGAATTGTATGGTAATCTCTGAAGTGACCAGCATAAAGTTACATATATATATATATATATGCATATTATATATATATATATAATGGGGTGATAGTTAAAAAGCCAAGAAGTGAATTAAATGGAATTTTAAAGAACCTGGAATTTTAAAGTACACATTATAAATGTGGCCAAGACTTTTGTGGGACAATTATATTGGGAAAAGTTAAAGACCTGTGCATACTGGGAGCTATGCAGGTTCTGTGGAACAGACACTTCCACAAACAAGCTTTAAGAGAATGTTAGTTGAACCTGCCCTTGTTGAATACAAAGGGCCTAGGTCCTAGATTTTACTCATGGATAGGTGTCCTAAAAGATATATTCACGTGCCTCCACTGTAAGTACAGAGCACCATGACAGTTGAAGAGTAGGAAACAAGGAAACACAGAAGCCTGCCAGGAGTAGCATTGGTAAATACACACAGTATGTTCACATAATTAAGTAATGTAGAGAAATGTCCATGAAAAGGCCAAGCACATCCACAAATGGGAGTGACTCTTGCAGTCATAACTTTGAGTGAAAAAACGAGGAAGAAAAGAATACATAAATTATGCTGCCAGTTACTATAGAATGCAAAGGCAAAAAAATCTTGCTGTTAAGGGAAGTGTATGTCATTAATAAATTGTTTTTACCAGGAAACCAAGTTCAGGCAGGTACTTACCTATGCTGAGGTGAGGGCTATGATTGGATGTTAGAGGTGCTTTAATGAGTGCTTATTTTATAATTATTCCTAAATCAGTGTGAATATGTTTTATTTACTTTCTATATGTGCAGTGTATTTTATAGTAAATCATGTTAGATGACGTACTGGTGACCCGGAGTCACCTGGCTCTGGAGGGGTCATGGGCCTTTCATTCAGCTCAGGACCATAGCCTAAAATGTCACTACTGGCATACTCCAATTCTTAGCTCAGATTCTAGGATCCACAGGAATTCCAGGATTTTCTGGATTCATAGGACAGCCGACTTACCTTAGCACCAAAACCAGGCCATTTTTCCTCCCCTGCACAAGAGTCCTTCTGCCTGGGCAAATCAAGCCTCAAAATATCATATGATTTTCACTGGAGAAATATCACAAAAATAAAGTAGTCAATTTATGTTTCTCCTCAAGATGTGGTCTTCGACATTGACATTAGTCCTTTCTGTCACAGGCTAAGGGGTATAAATATGTTTTCCACTGTGTAGTGGAAATGGGAAAGGCAGAGGAGAGAAGCCTGTGTATCTCTGCCCTATAGGGGCCATTCATAGGGTAATAAATATATAGTAGAAGGTATTTTTTCAGATTGCATTGAAAAAATGTAACATTGCCTTATAAATACTAATAATGATAAGCACACAATATTATGGTAGTAAGATCTGGCATTTACTGAAATCTTATGCTTGACATATCCAAGTTAAAGTATTCGCCATGGGCCCCCTATTTTAGATCTGCCTTATGAGAAGCTGGAGAACACCAGCAATTTGCACCCCCCCACACACACAACATACAGTGCATAGAAGTCCGTTCGATGCAGCATATGAAAACAGGTGTGAGGCTCAGCTGAACAAGACGGGTGGGGAGCTCAGCACATTCCACAGCAAACCTCACGCCAGGGTCCACCTGCCCATTCACAGATGCAATTGAAGTGTGTGTGCCACTGCCAACAAATGTACACATGAGTGACAAATATATGACACATCTTATACACACCATTTTAAAAATGCTAAACGAAAGTATTTGTAATTTAGGTAAGGATTGATATAAAGAATGGTTTCTTTACTTCAATTTTTGTCATGGTCATGCTATGCTTTTGGCGTTGACAAATTTTGATTGTTTGAAAAACATGTTAAATTTATATGAATTTGGAAATGGCTTTATATCAGTATAATGTTATTTTTCAGTTATTTATGAAATATCAATTTATTTTTAGTATGTTTTATAAAGGTGTTTTATCTCATGGACACATAACTCAATTTCTACCACAGGGATTTTAGAACAACTTGAAGAACACGTAAGCAAGATTTTGTCCTGTTTTTTCTCCTTTCTCTCCTCATAAACCATAGTGATGTGTGCATAAATAAGTAAAATGTGTAATTAATTCAAGTGCGTTTTTACTGGAGCATAAATTTCAGGCTGATGCAAGGGGTGATTAAGGAAGAGAGTGTGACTGACTGTCTCCTTGTCAGTGTGTGTTAAACAAGATGGTGACCACGTTTGACAGTTGTCACTTCTTAGAGCGACTTCCTCTCCTATTCTGATGAAATGCTTCTAAATATGCCAATATTTACAAGAACAAAATAATATATTTTTGTTACTAAAAGTGTATGTTCTTACTTAATTTACCTGGTGACACGTTATCAGTCATTTTTTTGGTAAATAATGTTAATATATTTTCCTTTATATAATGTCCTCTACATCGAATATGTAAATATACAGTTATCTTTTTTCCTAGAGAATTGATGAATATAGCAAATCTAATTTTCACATTTTTTATCACATGCTAATTAAATGTTTAAATTAACATTTTTCTAATAAAATTAACTTTAGTTGGTATTTTGTTTTGACTTATGATGCTTACATTTCTTGATATAAAAACATGATGTTTTAAAAAATATATTTAAAAATTCTTCGTCACACATTGTTTTGGCAATGTCACTTTATCTTATACCTGGGGCATGAGTCAAACACGTACTCTTCCACACACCCTACAGAGCAGACAGATGTTGCGTGCCCACGGAGCCCTGTGAGCTGGGACCGATGGCAACAGGAAGACATCTGAGCCAAAGACCCACCCAGGTCAGCACCCATGTTCAGATACACGTCGTCTTCCAGTCTGCTTCTGCCAGGCCACATCTATTTAGAGCTTTAATTACATTGGCAGACACAATTTAAATAATTTTAGTTTGCACCATATGATTATTTCTCTCTGGACAATTTTGTTAAAAATAAAGGGCAAGGAGATAATGTCAACAGTTAAATAAGAATCTTTCTCCCTCTCCTTTCCTTTCCTTTCCTTTCCTTTCCTTTCCTTTCCTTTCCTTTCCTTTCCTTTCCTTTCCTTTCTCTCTCCCTCTCTCTCTTTCTTTCCCCCCTCCCTCCCTTCCTTCTTTTTTTGAATTATCTCTTTCTTAAAACCCTAGTTTTTTAATGACAGCTCACTGAGTATTTTAATGAACAATGCCTATGTGATGGCAATTTAAAGAAAACAAAATGACTATTTGACAAGTACATTTGACACTTATATGTGGTTGTTTGAGTGCAAATATAATTAAAAATATAGACATTTCAAAGCTCTTGTTTTACTGGATTAATATAGTTAGTACACCAAGCTGTAGACTAGAGGGTACACTTTGGAATTAAACAGCCTTGACTTTCAGCTGTTAAATCACTTAGCAGCTGAATGAAACCACAATGCAACATCAGTACAAACACCCCAGAATAGCTAAAAATGCAAGGACTACAGATACTTATCTTGGTAAAGAATTCCTATATACCAGTGGTGGGAGTATAAATTGTAGTCACTTTGGAAAATAGTAAATCATTACCTATAAACAGTAAACATATGTGTACCCTACAGCCCAGACATATATCCAAACAAAACATATGCACATATTCACCCAGACATGTATGAAATCATTTGTAGCAGCATTATTTGTAATAGCACAAAGTAAGGAACAACCAAATAAGTATTTACCAACAGAAGAACGGCTAAACAAATTAGTACGCATTCATGCAACTGAGTACTTAAAATGCAATGGTATTTTAGTCATTAGATTCCACGTGTGAGTGAGATCCTGTGGTACTTGTCTTTCTCTGACTGGTTTATATCACTTAGCATAATACTCTCCAGGCCCATCCATGCTGTCACAAATGGTAAGATTTCCTTCTTTTTATGGCTGAGTAATATTCCGCTCATTTACTGATGGGCACTTGGGCTGCTTCCAAATTTTGAGTGAAAAAGTTGTAGTGATTAAGGAAAAAATTTAAAAAGACTCACAGACAGACAACAGTCTGGTGATTACCAGAGAAAAAGGGGGTGGGGGAGGTAGGAGGTAAAAGGGGGAAAAATGGTGATGGAAGGAGACTTGACTTAGGGTGGTGAACACAATACAGTACACAGGTCATGTTTTATAGAATCGTATACTTGAAACCTATATCACTTTATTAAATGGTGTCACCGCAATAAATGCAATAAGCATTTTTTAAAGAGGGCATGAACAGAAATAGCAAAAAAGACAAAAAGCAATGATATTGAATGCATAACAGCCACATGCAACAAAATGTTAAGTATGAAAAGACAGACACAGCAAACTTTATGATTCTATTTAAATAATTATCAGCTGGAAACGAAACTAGCTTGTGGTGTTCAGGGAGGGATGTGGGCTGCTTTCAGGTAAGAAAGAAGGAGTGATTATAAAGGGATGTGAGATGGCTCCTGGGGATGTTAAATGTCTTGGTGTGGTCGCACCCTGCAATCGTTCACCTGAATATAACTTTTAAATAAACAATGTCACCTTGATGGCATTACTCAACCTTCCATCTCTTGAGTCCCACTGTCTGGGGCCAACTGCCACCCTGCATTCCAGCGGCACAGTCCTCATGGGGCCCCTTTGCCCTCTTTACTGAATTGAATTAACCATTTCCTGGGTCTCGTATTATCCTGTCCTCGATGTCCTGTCTCATTTTGTCAGCACATATGTCCCTACCTTCTTCAGAAACTGCAAGGGAAATCAGCGTTTTGTGACTTTAGATATCTGAAGACATTTCTCCATCACACTCTTCAATAGCTTGGCTAGAGGTGTAATTTCAGGTCGAATATTATGTTTCTTTAGACTTTTCAAGGAGGAATTCCATTGTCTTGTGTCCAGTGTTGCATTAGATCTGCCCAATGAGAGGTTACAATCTGTATGTGTGTGTCTGGAGGCCTGTAGAATCTTCTTTTGGTTATAATTGCTCTGGAATTTCCTAATGATGCTCTTTGTGGTGGATCTGTTTCAATGCACAAGTACTTAGGGACCTTTTAATTGCTAATAGAAAGTCTTTGAATTATTTCATTGATATCCTCATCTATTTCACTTTTGCTGTTGTGGCAGAATTCTTATTATTCAAAGGTTGAACCTCCTCGGCACTTAGTTTATTATATTTTTTTGTCTTTTTTCCCCTCGCTCCACTTCCTTGGAGACAGAAAGGAACTCCTTTATTGAGATTTTTATTTCTGCTCTTATATTCTTAATTTCCAAGGACTCTTTTATGTTCTCTGGATGTCTCAGTTTCTATTCTGCAGGGGCAATATCACTTGTATTTATGGAGATATTAATGGTGAAGTTTAAGTGTTTTTCTCTCTGCCACGAAGACCTCAGTTTCATTTTTCTTTGTCTCTTTCTTCCACATCACCCTTTTTTCTCCAATGTTCAGAAAACTTTGGCTTGCTGTTCATAATTGTACTTAGAGAATGACAGATCCTTGCCAACTCAGCTGATGCATGTTGGGCTTGCTGTACTTGAGCTCCACTGTAAGATGATGAAGATGGGCTGTTTTGGGGGGAAATGCTCATTCCTACGTTTTGTGTTTGCCCTTTGGCTCATGAGAAAACTCAGAGGCAAAAAACAGCAGCAAAAACACTCTGACTCGCATATAAAGACTGACCACCAGCTGGCCCAGTAGAGTGGGGAAGGAGGTGTGTTGTGTCTCTTTTTTTGTGGGGGGTGGAGAATGAAATATTTACTTCATTTGTTTTATATTATTTTTATAATTTTTTTCAGTGATATTTTTTCAGGTACAGTTGTCTCCATTTTCCGCCCTCCACTACCCGTCTCCCCAACCATCCCCGCCTCCCACCCGTGATCATACCTTCTTTGATTTGTCTACGTGTCCTTCGTACACGTTCCTTGACAACCCTTCCCCAATTTTCCCCCATTATTCCCTCCCACCTCCCCTCTGGTTACTGTCAGCCTGTTCTTTATTTCAATGTCTCTGTTTATATTTTGCTTGCTTGTTTGTTTTGTTGATGAGGTTCCACTTAAAGCATTCACTCAGGAAAAGGCATGTCTATGATCCCTCTATTTTCGTCATAGTTCCGACACTCTCAGCTGAGTCAGCTTCTCTCCAGCCCAGAGACCATGTGTTCTTTTGAGGAATAAAATAAATCGGAGTTAGCCATGGTCATTAGTTACTCAGACAGAAGAAGTTGGAGGAAGATATGGGCATGTAAAATCTCTGCAAGCTGCCTGACCCACTCCAAATTACTTTCACCTCTCCACCCATCAATTCCAATCTGTCCAGCAAGTGTTACTGTGACTCCCCAGGCCTTGGAGGATGCCACACTGTGAATCTGCTCACAGATTTCCCTACTGGAGATTTGGAAATCAGCCTGCCTAGGTCAATGTAGCAGGCAGAGACTCTGAAACACAGAACAAAGTAAAGCCAGACATCCCATGGAAACTGGGGAATTTAAAGGGAGTCTAATGAAGAGGCTAAAGAGGTATGCACAATATAGAAAAAACAACAAAAAATATTGTAGAATCCCAGGGCTAGCAAGAAGGGGTCCCAGGAAGGTCTACCAGGACATGTAATGACACAGATGTGTGCAGAGGCTGTCTGACAGGGGCCATGACCTTGACAGAGATGAGTGACATGTGAGGAGAAGCCCAGGGGAGTCAATAGCTCAGCATCTCTCTCCTTCCCCATCTCCTGCTGGACCTCCTATTGGCTTATTCTAGTAAGAAACCAGAACACGAGAGGGTACCAGTGACAGGATCCTCACATTAGCTTTCTGGGGCAAAGAACAGGGAGAAAGGATGGTGAGTGACTTGGTTTGAGACTATGGAGGATTTCCAGGGAGACCCCCCAGTTTTACTTCCAGCAACCTGAAGTCTTTGCGTTGGCTGAATCATCTTGTGTATTCAGTCATACTCCCCACTGAAAATCTAAATTCTAGCCACTATCTGTGCACTTCATGTATGTTATCAGGGAGTAAAATGGAGAAGCAGTTACATGTCATAAGATTTATTTGCTGAAAACGACTGTTTAAATTACACATGTCATAACCCACCACCTCTGCAGTCCCTGGCTGGACAGGGTTCTTTATCTGCCTTCCTACCGGCACCTTCTCTGATGTATATGTAACAGTTTCCCACTGGTCTGGGCTGTGAGGCACCTCCAGCCAGGCCATCTCCTGGGCTGTAGGGATGGTTCTTCCCTGAACTGCTCGGCAGCAACCCTGTTTCTGCTCTGCAGCCTGGGCCAGTCCCTCTGGACCGGCAGACAGTGGCTCCCTTCCCCGATGGTACTGTTACTGGTTTCCAGAGCCTAATGACCAAGGGACAGACTCAGTGTTCATTTCACCAAAACTCTGACTGTATTTCTATTTGTAAGTATCTGTTTTCTGGGCATCAGTAAGTCCATTTACAAAGTTACAAGGTTACAGGAACAGATTTTGCATATATCTACAAGTGTGTCTTTAGTACATTAAATATATATATATAGTTATCCACACAGGAATGTTTCCGCACTTTGGTCAGGTGGCAGGCACATAGGCATATGCTGGGCCTGCCCAGGGAAACCAGCTGCCATAGTCAGCCAAAGCTGGTTGGAGGAAGAGGCTGGGGATATCAGAGACCCCACTCATTGTCACTAATTTTCCATTGGCCATGTCCTCTTGTTTTCATGGAAGAAATTGCAGGGTGCTGTCCTGGGTTTCTGCCCTTAGAGGGGACACCCTGAGATGCCACAGGACACAAGCCTTCCAGAATATCCCCAGCATGGCTAAGCTGAACTTGAGCATGTTCATCTCCAGCACACATGCGTCAAGCTCTGTCAGGTTTGGCATTGGTGTTTTCCATCTCCCATGTGTCCTTTGTCATTGAGAAATCGGTGATGTCAGTCATCTCTGTGATCCTAGCGATGCAGCATTCATTGCTTTTGGTTTGCAAATGTGGCAGGGGATGGTGCAAAGTGATGGGCAGCTCTGTAGGGAATGTCACTCAGCCCTTCCTACAGTGAGCGCCTCTCTTTAGTACCAGTGGGATTTCTTCCCACTCTGTCTGGAAATTCAGTTGGTGTTCACTGGACCATGTGACAGGCCTTGGGCTAGGGCTCCTTCTTTGTCTAGCTCTCCACTCACCTCCTGCGTGTCAGGCCCCAGGGATCAGAGCTCAACTCAGAGACAGTTCCTACTATCCCTCCAAATGTCTGCATGACTCCCATTTGTGGGCCATGCCAACTGTGCTTCTCTCTGGAAATGCCTCTGAGGGAAAAAAATAGAACTAGATCCCAAGCCACTGAATCCTAGCCCATCATGGTCCATTCTTTCCTGCCTGTCTGCCCAGTGTCATTGTATGTACAACACAGATGACTTCCATAACAGGTCCCTTTCACAAGCTGTGAATTGAGCAGCCAGCTACTAAGTCTTCACTAGTTTGGTTAACTGTGCTGGAGAAAGGGAATTAAAGCATTGTCTTATTTTAGTCGAATGGATGAGGAGAACTGGTCTAAAAGTAGATCCGCAGAGAGAAGAAACTAAAAGTGCAGCCTGGTGTCAGGCAGAGAGTGAGTACATCTCTTTACTTACCATCCACCTGTCTTCTCCCATCACAGAGCCCTAGTTACGTATTTCACCTGCGACAGAATTTTCTTCCATGAGAATATGCATCTAGGAAAGCAAAGAAACCCTTGAATGTCCTGTAGAGGCATTTCTGTATTTTATTATTGTCCCTCAACACACCAATAATCCCTTAGAACAAGTGCGTCTCATTCATTTTCATGACCCTGTAATGTTGGATGGGGGCTTGCGGAGTGTGGTTCAGGACATGCATGTTTAATTAATCCAAATGCTTGAATAACCGCACTTTTATTAGAGAATGTATAGTCACTTGTATGTCACCCCTTCAGATGTCCACAAGGAATCTGTTACTCAGCAGTTGGATCAAGGTGAGACTATTTGGAATTGATAACCAAAATAAGAAAATACACTTTTATTTATTTGTTTTTAGAGAGAGAAGATGGAGGGAGAAAAAAAAGGAGAGAAACTTAATGTTTGGTTGCCTCTCATGCGCCCTCTACTGAGGACCTGGCCAGCAGCCCAGGCATGTGCCCAGACTGGGAATCAAACCGGTGACCCTTTGGTTCACAGACTGGCACTCAATCCATTGAACCACACCAGCCAGGGTAGAAAATACATTTCTAAAACTGAGTAGTCGCCTAAATTACATAACGTATATAATCCACACTAAATTTGGTCACTTTTTAGACAGATTTCAACAAGCCTGTGTAGTCTTTAGTAACATGCACTGACTGACATAATAGAGCAATACCGACAAGTACACAAATGTGTGATTCACGGCCCAGACTTTGAAGGGGACAGATGGCGTGCATGGATCACAGCTATGTTGGAACTGCCCAATCAGGAATGTGTAAGTATCAAGAGAGAAACACGTGCTGAATAACACCACTTACACATGCTGACATGCAGAGGGCATGCTTGCTTCAGGAACAATTTTATCTTTAGCAATTATGTAAATATTCAGTTGCATTTTACTTCATTATATAACATAAAATAAGTTGAAGTAGAAAAAATTAAAGTACTTATATTGGGGTAAAAAGTGTAGTTTTCATATAATTGGCATGCATTTTCAGAGATGTAAAATACTTCACAAGGTAAATGCAGAGAAGATGTAGAATGAACTATTCAAGCCTCTATAAATCATGAAATATAAAATTAAAAATCTAAAAAAATGGTTTTAATTTTAGAAATACAGCATCAAAATTATGACTAAAAGATATGTGATATCAGGGATTTATAGTATGATTTACGACTTTGGACATGTGGAACACATTAATAGTATAGATGTCTATTGCTTAATTTTGTACATTTAATTTATTTTGCAGATTTGCACCCCGTCTCTGTGTCTATGTATGAGTTATAGATAGATAAATAATATGTAGATAGATGACAGAAGCTGACATCGATATAAAGTCTTTACAAAAACTACAGCAATCTCTGCCAGGAATCTCAGCCTAAGAGCACTGTTCCCTAATACTCTGAAGAAAATATTGAATGTCACAATTATTACGCAACATTTTTAAAAAGTAGTTTCTCCAAGAGAAAACAGAGACTGTGAGTAGTGACCAGCGGATGTGATAGTCTGCAGGCGGGGAGCCACAGCAGCCTGGGGAGCACGCTCACTCCCCAGTAGAGGCGCTCACCACACCTTGGTGGCCTATCGTGCAGGTCCCAGTGCCGCAAGACTTCTGAGGAGTGAGTGTGGCTCCCGGGCTGCCGGTCTGTGTGCTTTTGGACAAAGGAAACCAAAGAAACCAAGCAGGGCGTGGTGGACAAGCGTGCCTGTTTGTCTACGACGCACGCCAAGTTTCTTACCTCCCTGGTCACGTGCTAGTCACGTGTCCACCTGTAAGAGGCGGTGCTGCTGATCCCTCTTCATCAGTCAGGGAGGGGAACCTTCACCCTTGTCAACGACTGTTTTGCGTTCGCCCTCGTGGTTTGTTTGCGCAACAGCGGGTATCCCAACAGGGTTCCCGACGCCGAAACCTACTGCACAGATATGACAATAACTCCTTTTGTGTTCATCTTCGACTATTGAAATCTATACTTTTAAGAGCTCTTCTTCACAAAAACACCCACCTTGCAATTCTGGGAGACTAAAAAAAAAATCGCATGAGTGGGAAAGTTGGGTCCAAATCAGGAAAGCATGCCTGAGAACTGGTGAATATTTTTATGGTTTCTAAGGACTCTGTGCATGTTGACTGTGAGAGAGTAGAGTCTTAAGAGCTCTTGAGTAGGCTGACAGAGTTGATTAAAAATCAAGCCTTTAAACATCGGTGTAATGTAGTCCCAACTAAATGGAAACATCAGCTACGGCAAGGGCTGGAGCTTCTAAATCCCATACAATGGATGGAAGTGAATTACCACTACGTTCCAATGGCATATGTTTGGGCACCCGTGAGAAATGAGGCTCAATCCCAACTAGAGCCTCACACATCACGTTTAACAATGTGTAAAGATTTAAAGTGTGCAAATTTGTGTCAGATCTCAGAATTACTGTGTGCCTGTGATGTCTGTTGGGAGGCACGTAGCTACAGGTAGATAAGAATATCAAAAGCAGGCATTTTTATTAAGGATGAGAATCATATAAAACATCTGCAAGCTCAAGTCCCCAGAAATCCTCTGGCAGTTATGAGCACACGCTGTGTATGAGGGAGGGACCACGAGAGGGGAGACGGAAGCACTGCAGCTGCCCTTCCGGCATCACTCTGTGCCAGGAGCTGTGTCAGCTCACTTTTATTTTATTTTATTTTTAAAACTAATTAATTCATTTCTTTATTGTTATTCCAAAGGAAGGAAAACAGGAAATAAGAATCATTAGCTTTGTTTTTCAGTAAAAGAACAGATATTCAAAGGGCGAAGTCACACTGTTCCTAATGATGCAGCGACTTTTGGTAAAACGAGGTCCATGTCTGATGAAAGGGAAGTTACAGTGATTGTGAAGTCTTTCCAGCAAATCACCCACCGAATACCTTGGATCTGGGAGAAAGAAAACAAAATTGCTCACATATCTGCTTAGTCAGGTTCTGTGTTTTAGAACATCATATAAACTAACAAGAGATAACAAAAATAAAAACATTTTTTAAAAATGTCAAAAAAACAAAAGATAGCTTTTTAATTACACATAAAATTAGTATCTGATACATTCAAAACATATATGTATGTGTGTATATACACATAAGTTACACACATGTGCATGGAAGGTAGGCTTATTAATTGGGCTCAATGTTGTGTTAAGGGACAGGAACACACGTCATGGGATGCAATTAAAACCAAGAGGAAGCTAACAGGTAGAGAAATCACCGAGTGTCCTCAATCTTGTGACCTCTCTACACCCCACATTTTAGGTCAGGTGGATGGTCAGATGCACACTGGCCAGTGTCCCCTTGAGAAGACCCACACTCTCTGTGCTCTTCATCATTATAGGGTACAGTCAGTATGCAATCAGAAGAACATCCTGCTGAGGAAGGGCCTTGTTGGAATGGGCCTCTCAAACCCAGTGGCTGGGCCTCCATCTTCTCTTGAGTTACTTGGCATCCAGGGGCCAGCTTTCTGCTCAGCTACCAGAGCCTGGGAACGCTGAGTCTCCAGGACCCTCCGCATTTATCTTCCAGCTGGTAGAAGGGCTTCAAGCTAATGGGGAAACCCTTTCCCTGGCCTCAACCCCAGGTGGCCAGGCAGGGGTGGGGTGTAACTTTCCCTCAGGGAGCCGAGGACCCTAATGTGGATAGAAGCCCACTCTTCTAGAAATGGCTGGAAAGGGTATTTTTTAGAGCATGAATTAGCACCCTGGGGATCCTGGCTGTTGTGCCGCAGCTCAGTTACTCAGGTTTCTCATCAGCTGTGGCGCTGAAGCACAATTTGTCACACTCACTATGATCAACAAAGTGCTTCACAAACACCCATTGGGATTTCGCTCCTTTCGATGGCTTGCTGGAGGGAAGAGCAATGTTCTTGCTTCCATTTTACAAAATGTTTAAAAATATTGGAGATGACTATCCCCCTGGAAGGAAGATTGCTACCTGATGTTCTAAAAACACTATACATATTTGAAATAAAAAATAATTCCAAGTGATAAAATTGTCTATTCCCAGAGTTGAAAGAGAGATAGTCTGCTATTATATACATAGATATGATTCAAAATTAAATTTTATTTGGCTATATTTAACAATGCCGATCCCGAGACATAAGTGCCCAGATCTGTGGTTATTTATATGTTTGTGTGCAATGACCAGCCTATGCGTGAACGTATGACAATCTGAATCAGTTTGCCGTGTCCTTGAAGATAGGCTCCATTTTTAATTTGTTCTTTATTTTCTAATAACTGGATATATATTTGTTTGTAGGAAAATACCACCATGATTCAGATTTTTATTTTTCCTTAATTCTATTTTTTCTCCTAGTACTAAATACAATTAATTCATGAACAGTAATTGCGTCTGACTTCCAAAATAAAGAACTAATATGTGCTGGGATTAAAGTTTATATGTTTAATCAAGGCTAAAAGTTATTATCGTGATGCTTCTAAAATATACTCTGAGCATCTGAGCAAATAGCTAAGAGAAGAAGTTAAGGGAGGCAAGGCTATGCCTCCAGAAACATTAGTGTATAACAGCTATTAAGAGCATTCTTTGTAATGCTAACAATCCAGCAGCCAAGACCACTGAAGGATGTCGGCTTGTTTGGCCATCCACTTAATCCATATATTTTGAAAGGCAGTTGTGGGATTGATAAACAGACCTATCAGCATTGGTCTCTCATAAATTAGATCAGTAAACAGTAGAAAAATTTACAATTTTAAGTGATTTTGTGTAACAAATCCATTTCTAAAAGAACATTTATTAACTCACATCAGCATTTTTATCATTGCCTTTAAAATAATTTGAATTTTGCATGAGGATTTGCATGAGATGTTGTAGATTTCACTTTTCTTCGCACATTTTATCATTATGTTGACTAATCATCAGAATGACCAGAGTCTAGTTATCCATGCCTCTTCAACCCACTTTACTTTCAACTGTAGAAAGGGTACCAAAAATTTAGCTCAAGTAAGAGTAATTTTGAGTACTCAAGTAAGAGTACTCTTGGAGTGAAATAGTCTTTGTTCAAATTCAGTATTTCACTCTAAGAATGTGTTCGTGTTATTTGTCTTTGGTGGTTATACACTGATGTTGTGGTCCCGCAGTCTTGATCCTTGAGAGATCAGCCACACATCCCTTTTTCTCCACCGGATTCCTTTAGTCCGTGTGAATTTGTTCGTCACTTGTCCGGGGATATAGGACAAGCATTCCACAACAACATGCGGTCCTGCCAGCCGGGACCGTGACAAATCAAACATGGGGAAAGCAGGGCAGGGAAGCCCTCATGATCAGAAAAAGCTTAAACAGAGAAAAGGGATTTCTTCCTAGGTGTCTAGAACTGCAAGGGGCAGCTCTAAGCGCTAGGTGACCAGCCTTTGGCTAGGTGCCAAGACCGTCTGGCAGGACCACGTGTTGTTGTGGAATGCTTGTCCTATATCCCCGGACAAGTGATGAACAAATTCACTCGGACTAAAGGAATCTGGTGGTGAAAAAGGGATGCGTGGCCCCTCTCTCACACTGATTTTAAGAAATTTTAATACAGTCTTTATAATTATGTCCCCTTATCTTAACTTGCCTCATTTATCTTTATCTTAATTTTCCTTATGCTAATTTTTCATGTTATTGAATTTAAAGAGAAGTAAGATTTTTGGTTATGGCAATTCTTTAGGTTATTTTAAGTTTTATTATTATACAAGCTATTATTATTATTTTTAAAGATTTTATTTATTTATTTTTAGAGAGAGGGGAAGGGAGGGAGAAAGAAGGGAGAGAAACATCAATGTGTGGTTGCTTCTCACATGCCCCCTGCTGGGAACCTGGCTGGCAACCCAGGCATGTATCCTGACTGGGAATCAAACCAGCGACCCTTTGGTTCACAGGCTGGTGTTCAATCCACTGAGCCACACCAGCCAGGGCTATACCAGCTATCATTTAATATCATACCCAAAGACCTGCAGCACACAACCCACAGAAATGACTTGCGATTCTTCATTTAATATGCCAGCACATATTTTCAGTTATAGGTGTATATTTTTATCAGGAAAAATAGGCATGCAGTCAAGAAAACTTTCATTTCATCTTTTCCTCCTTTGAATTCTGTAACAGAAGCAAGCCATTTTAAATCTTGCTCCTGGGCTGCTGCTGCTTTTATTAACTTTATATTTCCAATGTGAGTGATCATGTCAGTAACGGAAGCATGTCAGTTAACTTCCCGGGAAGCATTTTGCTTTATATTTGCAAGTCACTGAATGCGGCATTTCTACTTCATCAGGCACTGCACTTTTGAGAACCACTCAAATGTGAGAAACACAAGTGAAAGACTTGGGCTCTCAGTAAATATGCAGAGACACAGAACTGCTGCAATGGATTGGAAAGCTGAACTTGACAGATCTTGGCAATAAAATAAAAGTCACTTCCTTTTATGTCCAAGAAGTACAAAGCTTCCCTTTTTGTATTAGTTGGAAAAGAAAGAGACATTGCATAAGCATAAGGGTGGGTTCTGGTTCCACTCTGGGAAATTATTGGGAAGACTGACAACAGGAACTGTAGGTCAAAGCCTCAAGCTCATTTACATTTGCTTAGTATGGGCTGGGTCTGTTAGACACTCTCAGAAATCAGACCTCTTCGGTCTCAAGCCTGTGCTGCTGACACATTCAATTTATCAAAAGTCCTCTGCTAAGGTCGTTGAGTGGGTAGATGGTGAAGGATACTTGTCCTGGAATAGAGGAGGAACACATGAACAAGGAAAAGCGTACATTTAAGCATGCCTAAACCCACGTTCTAAGATGCACATTCAGTCTGAGCTCAGAGAGAGAGAAAGCTGGAATGAGTGTTGTCCCATCAAAGACAAACAAAGCCAGGTGTTAATTAAAGTGTTAAGACAGATTTTAGATAGTAGTAACTATCATGACACAGAAAAGAGTCCAGCATGAATTTGACTTTGATTTGTAGGGAGGAGACTGGGCTGTTTAAAGGGGGGTGGGAGAATAGGGAGTGAGGTGAGAGGGGACTGAGTAGAATCAGGAAGGTGAAAAATTACATAAGGAGGCAAGGAGAGGCAGTCCATGTGACACCCACCTGGGTTTGCACACCAGGGCTCATTGAGTGAGGTGCCTGCTCTCCCACAGAGGCTAGGTGATAGGGGCCCTATCTTCTAGTCTTGGCTGGGGCAAACAGTAGATTCCTCCAGCAGCCCTGAGTTTTGTCGGGCAGGCACTTTCCAGAGAAACTGGGTCACCCTGGAGATACAGCCTTGAGCTGTTAGCGATGATGTTAGTGTGTGATTAAGTCTGCACCAGCCAAGGCTGGCCTAGCTGAGAAGGGGGCACAGGGGCGCCTGGCTTGGGTTTGGTTAAGAACAGGATTCTTACCACTTTCCTTATAATAAGTAAAACATTGAGCAACTGGAGACTATCCACTTTTCTTGGGTTTATCAGAAAGCTGATGTCACAGAACAAATAACTAGCCTGAAATTTAGAGAGACAGCATCCTGGAGAGGAAAGCAGGCCCAGGGCATTTGCTCATTTGGACCCACATCCTCCAATACCATGTAAGCTGATAGGAGGATTCAGCAGGACAGTTTTCACCAGTTGCTGAATGTGTGGTGTGGAGCAACATGAGAGTCTTATTGGTCTCAGATGTGGAGGGGGTGGGGTTTGCACCCACTTGGGGGCAACATCACATCCAGAACAGAGCTGACACATCCATGAAGTCCAGACCTGGAGACCAGGCTGACAGTGCCTGCCTACTGCTGAGGCTTAATTGGAACACCAGAGAACATTTCCCTTCCTGCCCCTGCAGCCATGCGCACAAGCTTTCACACATGGGAGAGCAGCAAGAGGCAATTCTGTCTGGGGGGGACCCACGTCCCAGTCTGGTGGGCACACGGGGAACCCCTCCAGCAAGTGCGCTCAGAGTCTCCAGGGCCTGAAGGTGACCACAGCAACAGCAGGCTTGAAACCTAGCCCCATTCTGAAGCAGATGGACACAAACACCCAGGAGCAAAGCCCCAATGGGAGGGAATGCGTGCTCACCTTGAAGCGCAACAAAGATCAACCTGAGCGCCGTGCAATGCGTCTTTTAACAAAAAATTACAAAGCATACAAAGAGGCTAGAAACAGCAGTCAGAAGAGAAAAAACAGGCATCGGGACCAGACTGAGAGGGGAAATGTTGAAACTGTCAGATGAAGGTCCTTGTGGAAAATATTGACAACACATAAGGTTGAACTGCTTGTTTCAGCAGAGAAACGAAAACCACAAGAAGGAATGAGACGGAGATGCTGGGAACAGACCTATGGTTCAATTCCAGTTGTCTCAGTGGTAGGACCACCCTAGCCAGATGGAAAAAACATACAGTTACCTCGAGTCACAGAGGGTATGACTATCTTTTGAATAAAACTCCGAAGCACCTACAAAAAAATCTCTAAAGATTAATATGAGTTCAGTAAGGTCACAAATGAGAAGAGGGTATACAAAGAGCTGCCATATTGCTATCTATCGGCACTGACAAGTGGAACTTCATTATTTCCAGCAGCACCAAAAAATGAAGTATGAGAGGAAATTGCCTCCTTATACCGTCAGTATGGGGAAGGAGGGTTTCTCAGGTTTTCTTGATCACCTTCTGATTCAGGCGTGCCTAAATGGAAGAGGTTTTTTGTTTGTTTGTTTGTCTTTGTTTTTATTCCATTCTGCTCTAGGTCTTTCTCATACATAACTGAGAGGGCAGTAAAAAGAGTGTTGGATGCATGCAGACTCCCTTTATCTCTAAGGCAGCCAGAGTTTGAACCATCACACCAGTCAACACACAGCCTTTAAGGATGTGTCAAAATTATAACGGGATGCTTCTTTATTTTTATGAGATATAGTTGACATTGTGTAAGTAGAAAGTGTGCAAGATGCTGATCTTACACACTTACATATTGCAATATGATTGCTACTGTTAGCTATCACTCCATCATATTACCATGATTATAATTTCTTTCTTAGAATGAGGACATTTAAGATCTACTCTCCTTTTAAGTATATAATATAATATCATTAACCATAACCATGATGCAGTGCATTTGATTTCCAGAACTTACTCATCTTATCACTGGAAGCTGGCACCCTTTGACTGACATCTCCCCAAGGCCCTCCCCTTCCCCCCTTTCCCAGTCCCTGGCACCCACTATTCTCTCTGTTTCTACACACTGGCCTTTTTTAGCTCTTGCCTGTAAGTGGGATCACATCGTTTTTGTCTTCTCTGTCTGACTCACCGCGTTCAGCATAATTCCCCGAGGTCCACCCATACTGTCACCAAGTCCAGGCCTTCCTTCCATCATGGCTGAGTGATAGGCCGCTGTCGATAGATGCATCACACTTTATACCTTCGTCTGTTGGCAGTCTCTTGGGTTGCTGTTGTGTCTTGTATGCTGTGACTAGTGCTGCAGGGAGACAATGAACATGGGGTTGCAGATGTCTTTTCAACATCCCATTGTAATGGTTTTGTGTAGATACCACTAGTGGGGTTTCTGCATCATAGGGAAGTTCTATTTTTTCCTTTCATTTTTTTTGAGGAACCTTCATACCATTTTCTATAGTGGCTAAACCTATTTATGTTCCCACCAACAGTGCATGGGAGTTCCCTCTTACCCACACCCTCGTCAACACTTATCTCTCGTCTTCTGGATGGTAGCCAGCCTCAGATGGGTGAGGTCAAAATGCCCTGTGGTTTTGATGCAGAGCCCTGATGATTCATGGTGTTGAAGAGCTTCCCGTTTCTCTGTTGGCCATTTGTATGTCTTCTTTGGAAAAAATGTCTGTTTAGATCCTCTGGCAAATTTGAAATTGGATGTTTTTTAGTTGTATGAACCATTTACATATATTTGGATATTAACCCCTTATCAGATACGTGATTTGCGAACATTTTTTTACCCATTCAGTAGGTTGCTTTTGAGTGTTGTTCACGGTTCCCTTTGCTTTACAGAGCTTTTTGGTTTGATAAAGTATCCAGTTCTTCTTCACTGTTTGCTGCTTTCCAGGCTTACTTTACCAGTCATTTTGTTCTGTGTGGATAGTTTCCCTTAATATTTCTTTTGGTGTGGAATGTGGAGTCCTGGACTTCAGCTTGTGGTGAGATCACTCAGTGTCCCTAAAGTTTAGTTTCTGTTAATTAAAGGTATCCATGTTAAATTAAAGTGTGCTATGAGGAACTGATATGCAATCATATCCATGGAAAGAACCTAATAAACATTAGCATTCTTCTGTACCTTCAGGTAAAAGTCTCTGAAGACCCCTAATCTGTAATATTTTCCAAGCCTCAGAAATGTTTCCCATGTTGTGAATTT